>OZ012696.1:35850063-35965063 GCA_963942565.1 Maea johnstoni
CTTTTTCAGGAATAAACACGAGAATAGAGAGGGAAAATGAGGGGCGCAGAGAATTAACAACAATCAAACTGTGGGTGCATGTGTGTGTGTGTGTGTGAGAGAGAGAGAGAGAGAGAGAGAGAGAGAGAGAGAGAGAGAGAGAGAGAGAGAGAGAGAGAGAACCAGCGAAATGTACCCTTTCGAATTATCGACCACTTTTAAGTTAAGATTTGGCTTGTGTTGTATAATGTAGCAACACTTCTGCCCAGGAATAATTGTAACATTTGACAAATGTGAGATTTTATAGATTAGTGTATCTCTTATTACCCTCTTTATAAGTACTTACCCTCTTTATAAGTACTTACCCTCTTTATAAGTACATGTACCATACATTTGAGGCCAATTCGACACTTTTTGATGAAATACGAGCGAGTTGAACTTTCAACATTTTCCTCTACCAAGTTTTCACTTTGTTTTTTGCCGCCCGAACAGCCGATAATTCGCAGTTCGGTCACGTCACGTTTTGGAATAGCTACTGTTCTTTTGCATAATTAATTGTTTGATATAACACACACGAATAGGTGAGTCACGTGCAGGGTAACCTCTATGTATTTATATATAAATAGATTGAACCAGACTTGAAAACGGGTCACAATAGTAAGCGCTGGCCAGACCAGTCCAGTGGGCCCAGTAACCAGTGGACTGAGTAAATCTTAATTTATCCTCGCTCTCCCCTCCGTATTGTACCCTCGCTCAAGCTACCTGCGGCGGCCTAGTACTCCTCTCTACCGTAAAGCACCATGGACGTAGCGAACAGAAGGAGAGCTGATGTAATTATCATCGGCGCGGGATTCAGTGGTGAGTGGCTACCTTGCGATTAACATTTACTACGCCCCTCCCCCCCCCCCCCCCCCCCCCCCCCCCCCCACCCCCCTCCTGCGGAATTAAGTTAAAATGTACGGATAGGTGACACGGATATACAGAACTGAATAACCTGTATAGTTTAATGCACTGTGCACACACATGCATGCCTGCATATGTATATATATATATATATATATATATATATATATATATATATATATATATATATATATATATATATATATATATATATATATATATATATATATTTATATATATATATAGGTGAGGTGCTGTCACTACAATAGAGACCTGTACCTCGAAACGTGGCGTTGAATTTACCCGAAGAAAATAGTAGACAAGAAAGATCGCGAAAATCTAAAATATCCCTACGTGGTGTCGGTTATTCAAAAGCGATGTCAAAAGCATCACTTCCAAATATGTGCAGAACAAATGAAGCTTTTTAAAAGACCAACTATGGCAAATCTACTTTACCAATGATTTACTTATGTTTTACCAATGTCTTAATTTGCCTGTATTTACCGATCAGACGTGATCGGTAAAATAAGATTTGAAAAATGATGAAAAGATTCATATCGACACATATTTAGCATCAATGGGAAACCCATATATCTGCTCGGTTCATTAAGTTGTGTGCGTATACACGGGATACTAAGCGTTCATTATTGTTGATACATATTATATTGTCCAATCCAGATAGTGACATTCATTACACAAAATGCACCGTATTACAAAAATCCGGACAGCCACAAAGCCTTATATTATTATTATATCATTCACTTATTACTTTATGGTTTAGGGCTTGCTAAGGTGAACTGTACATTGATAATGGCACGTGTCTGGTTGTTGACTTTTATTTTTAAGAACTATGGATAATCCATGCTCATTTATTTTCATTTCAACCTTTATATAACAATAATACAAAAATGCAATAATCGCAATACCTCCAATTTAACAGTATTTTCACTTTAATTATTTACCTGTCAGGTATGTGCCTTATATGACTTAACTATATACATTTGTACATTGCCTATCATGATGTGGTTGGTGAATAAATTCAAATACCTGTATAGTTATAACTGGTGTTGTGTTATATATCTTTCCCATTAGTTTTCATAAAGCTCAGTTTTATCATTCTGAATAGCAAATATCTCATTAGCCTCTCTCTCTATATTTCTATCAGTCTCTCAAAGTGATTAATAGAATACAGTCTTCTTTTTCCTCTGTTTTGGTATAATAATTTTTGATACATCAAAATATCTGTTTTTGACTCCTCACAAGCCGAGATGAGATTACACTCCAAAATGTATATCGCCTTATCAGTTTTAATATCAAACCCACCTCCCCATCCTCAATCACTTCAACTTATTTAAAATCCAAGAAGATGCGCCGCTCTGTCCTTCCCGGGGTAGCGTCATAGAGTTAATGCGATCACTGTTCACTGTTGTTTTTAACCCTTCCAATGCTGAGGCTACTTTTGTCCAAAGCAGAAGGACGCATATATTTTTGAAAACAATCTAAACCCTGTCATGTTTGTATTCATTGAAAAGTTCTCTCTGAGTACCCTTAAATAAGTACCCATGTGCCAGGATTTCAGTCATTTTTCAGGTTTTTTTGCTTCATGTTGTATTGGCCAAATTAGCCACCAGCAACATAAGGGTTAATTTGCCTATCATATGTGAACATCGTCGGTAAATTACAAATTGGAAACTTCCGATAAAGTCCTCAAATTTGATAAGCAGCAAATTTACCAATTCCTCAAATTTTGGACACATCAAATATAGCAGACCAACGTTAAATTAAGAAAAAAAAAAGTATGAAATTCTTGAACTGTTCCAAGTTGTTTAACCATGTTCCTTGTGTTGTGTTTCAGGGTTAAGCGCAGGCAAGCTGCTGACCGAGGCTGGACAGGACGTCCTGGTCCTGGAGGCCAGGGACAGGGTTGGTGGCCGGGTGTATACCAGGGAGGTAAGCGACCATTACATTTACAGTGCCAACATTTATTTCCTGCACTATATGCGTGAGCAGCCCGTGCATGATACACGACCGCATGCCCGATTACCCCCCATATATACGTAGCTTTGATTCGCAAGCAAGTGGGTCATTGATGTGCGTGGCTTTTATTTACATGTTATCCGTGAGAGTTTGTACAATCAGTCACTAGCAGACGTCCGGTCTGTCCTGTAGACTGCCAAATACATGCAATGTTCTTGCGTCTGACGGCAACATCCCCTCATCCATAAATCTCTTGCCCTGCCAACTCTTGTTGTTGTGAAATGTGTCGATGCCTTTCGGTCTCATTGTCCTTGTTGATTTATGTCTCACTCAATCAGGGAAGACAATTGTTTTTATTATACCTCACGTGAAAATCGTAAGCCGTGATTGGCTTACAAAGGTTGGCCATTCCATCATGTCCACCGGCGAAATGTCCACCGGAAAAAAAACTACACCGTTCTCACTGGATCTACCGGCAGTCATTGTTGTTTGCATTGATACTTTACCAAATTGGGTTTGTTCGGTATAATAAAACAAATATGCCATGCCAGTGTGGGTATCCTGATGGAATGTCTTCCAGAGGGAGGATGGTTTTCCCGAGGGCAAAGCCCGAGGGAAAACCATCCTCCCAAGGCATATTTGTATAATGGCACAGTTTCCGTCTGCGTCCAGACTCGTCTGCAGGATATCTCAACAATCAAATATCTTAAATTTTTACATGAATTGATTCGATTTTGGAATCCTTTCATTTATCTTAAATGGTCATAATGGTATGTTTTTGGTCCAAACTTCCAGTTCTGGACAAGACTAGCTTTTCTACAAAATATATCAAAAATCGTTTAATAAAATCTTCTCAAATTTTCAGGGATCTTTTTTATGGCGATTACATGAATTGCTTAGGTTTGGTAAACCTTTTTATTTCAAAGGTAATTCTGGATCGCTTAGACAGCCAGCAATGGGCTGCTTAAAGGGCAAATGCACCACCAGAATGATTTAGGTTCTAAATGAGCTTATACATGTCACCTTTCAAATAAGACCCCCCCCCCCCCCCCCGAACCTGTCCTCTTCAGCACTACTCAGTTATGACTCACACAAGTGAGCAAGTAACAGGCCAGAGACAGCCACACAGTGGCATCCATCTTCCCATGATGCACTCTGCTCTTTGGCATCACCTAAGCACCAGCTTTCACACAACATTTAGAAAGGTTCTCAATAAAACTCTTAAATGTAAGAAAAAGTAAATCAAAGTATTATTGAGAGGTAGCTAAAAAAGGTCCTCTCTCAGAACATTATATAGTTTATTGGGTGTTACAATCGCCTACAAGCTGTCAATGAAGAAACAGATTAAACATGTCGGTGGTAAGTTAAGATGCATAGGTGCAGGTAGACACTGTAAAATGATGATGATTCTTAACTATTAATGTCGATAGCAAATTTAGCTATTTAAATCAGAATACGTGAAAGTGTTAGTTTTCAGGGCTCGAGGCATTAGACCCTTTGTCAATTTCTTTTGTTATGTTTTTTCAGAACCCAAAATGCAAAAAGGCTGATATGGGTGCTGCCTACGTTGGTATTGGACAGAACAGACTTCTGCGACTCCTTAAAGAGTACAACCTGGAACTATATGATGCCGAGGCTGAAGGGAAAGAGCTTTACTATCAAGACGTGAGTACATCACGATGCATTATCAATATTAACCCATTATATTAACCCATAGAAATTGTCGTCCGGATCTATGATACTTTTGATGATAACTTTGGAATTGAGAATGATCTTGAAAAATATTTGAAGGAGTATTCTTGGTAATGTTCTGAATAACATTTTTCCTTCAAATAATTTTCCACATCAGTTTTTTTCTGCAAGATTTCATCGAAATTGTCAGGCTGTTTTGGCTGCTGTGAGCATTAATGGGTTAACCAGTGTTAACCAGCATATACTGTAAAGTTCGAACTTTTAGCGGACCTATATTTCGCGAATCAATCCGTTTTACCGTTATAGAGGAACGTAATATTCGCGTGTGGTCCGTCACCCAAAGCGCCACCTAAGTAAAGGTGAACTTGGATATGATGGACTCAATGGGACCATGAAAATTGGTCCATCATATGCAAAATCCGTCATATACATATGACGAATACTTGATATGCATTGGACTGGGACCAAGCATATCGTCCGTCATATGCAAAAAATCCGTCGTACAGTGGTCCGTCATGTCCAAGTTCACCTGTAGTGGTATTCTAATTCATGTACTACCACTCATGCCCGACGATACTGACTAGACCTTGTTTCATTATGTGGTAACCACCCAACAAGTGAAATTAAGGGTTCAAGAAAATAAGATCGAGCTATGAACAGTAAGATTACAATCGTAATATCTAAGAATCACGCGGATTTTATGCGCTAAACTAGTTCGGCTGTTTATCGAACTCACGTGTCAATGAGGGTCCGTCCTTATTGGTATATTGCAATTAAGAATACCACCATGATTATGCGAATCATTCAAATTTGGTTGTACACCGTGAGACATTTATATATCACAGCATGCATGTACAGACCCGCTCATTAAAGTCGCTATTATTACTTCCACGTTGATATTTCAAACATTTTAGTAAATGAAATAGGAAAATCAAAGAAAATCTTTTTTTATGAACCAATTAAGACAATGGCTGATTTGTTCTTTGTAGAGGCCAAAATCCGCCAAGCGGGAGTTTCAAACTTAACAGGAATAAGGACTCATTCCTATTTTCGTTGAGCAATAGTGTGTGATTTCAATCACACAGTACATAAGAACTAAGAATCTATCAGTACCTAAGTACCATCAAGAATGTAATGCGTAATAGTGCACATGCAACTACCTCCTTGCAGGCGGAAAACAAAGGACTGGCGTCAGACATGAATCTTGCTCTTTTTTTCTACTGCAGGGTAAGACCACACGTTATGAGGAGGTGGACATATTTTTTCAGTTAAGTTACCTAGATGTGGCGACCATGACCAGACGCATGCAATCATGGTGCAGCGAGGTGAGTTATAGGAAACACGGCTTGTAACCTTGCTTCATGTAAGGGTTTCTCCAGAAACTGTTGTTTGGATACATTATACTTAACTTGGAAATTAAGAATGATTTTAGAAAATAATGGAAGGAGAGCTACTGGTAGTAAACATAGGTTATATATATATATATATATATATATATATATATATATATATATATATATATATATATATATATATATATATATATATATATATATATATATATATATATATATATATATATATATATACATATATATATATACATATATATATATACATATATATATATATATATATATATATATATATATATATATACATATATATATATATACATATATATATATATATATATATATATATATATATATATATATATATATATATATATACACATATATATATATATATATATATATATATATATATATATATATATATATATATATGTGTGTGTGTGTGTGTGTGTGTGTGTGTGTATATATGTGTTAGAAAACCTAAAGTAAAGACAGATATAAAGTGCCGACATAGAATTCATACAATTTCTCTCATATACCAAGTATCGAAAGGAATCATTATGGCATTTTAGACATATTGATAAAAGTCCATTTTTGAGGCATCCTGGCCCAGTGTGAACTGGACGTAGCTTTGATCCCCAAGTTACGTGGGTCATTGATGTGCCTGGCTTAATTTTTGACGTGTTTTCCTTGGGTGCTTGTACAACCAGGTACTGGCAGACGTCCGGTCGACTGGTGCAGGAATCAAATTCTGCACTGTATGGTAATACTGTACGGCAATGATATAAGAAAGTTGTCCTAGAAAGGACAATCTTTACTGTACACAATAGCATATATTTCAGTTGGAAAGAATGGTGTTTTATCATTACAGAATCAACCAACCACTTTCTTAATATCTTTTTAAATACTTATGAAAAATGAAAAATGTACTACATTTATAACAAATAATACATGTTAATACATTGATGAACATTATGCATTGCAACAAAAACAGCTTATTGGTGAATATCTATTAAAGATATTCACTGGCTGCCCATCAGGAAAAGGATTGAGTTCAAGATTATGCATTTAACTTTCAAATGCATTGCAAGGATGTGCCCCTCTATACTTGAAGGAACTGTTAGTCAAACAAGCCAAATCAAGGACTCTAACACCAAACACTAAGAACTTATTACAGATACCTCATACTAATCTGAAAGGGTTTGGTGACAGAGCATACAGTGGCTATGCACCATGCCTTTGAAATGAGCTCCCTGATAACATCAAGGCTACTGAAAGTGCGCAAAACTGCAAGAAACAGCTGAAAACATTGCTATTTCAAATGGAGTTTATTTGACTATATGGACTATAAACATTTGTCCACTGTCTATTCTTTAAAGCGCTTTTGAACATCATAGTTGGGAGGGGCGCTATATGAAATATCAATTATTATCATAAATATTTTTGCAGATCCCATTAGAAGCTCCGTGGAAGGCACCAAAAGCAGCACTCTGGGACAAAATGACGCTCAAGGAGTTTTTCGACGAGCACCTATGGACCAGGTATTTCATTCATCCCACTAAAGTTCTGATATCAATGTTGTTACAAGCATTTTTCTTTTTGAAATGTATGTTTGGTGATAATCACAATTTCTCGTACTTTTATTTAAAGCCAATCACTCACGAATTTGTCCTTGTCATATTAGCATTTGGAATCATACTAATTACTGAGTACCAATATGCGCAGTTTCAGTAAATTTCAAACTTCTTTTAAATTGATCAATTTTGAACAAATTAGCCACCAGTAGAAGTCTACAGCGGAAAGCCAAAGCAGTAAAGGGTAGGTAACGCGCCATGCCAATACCACGATGATGTATAAACATTGACTCTGTAATTTACTACTTTTTAATTACAATATATTTCTAGAGATGGTCGCCTTTTTTTCGACCTTTACGTACAGAGCAGTTACTGCGCAGAACCACACGAAATCTCTCTACTGTGGTTTCTATGGACGATTGCGATGGCTGGAGGCCAATTCAGGAAGCAAACGGACGACGTGGATGCCATTGAGGTCAGTAAATCTAGGTCAAGCAAGACAGAGGAGAAGTGTTTGAGAAGAGATAGTGTATAATGGTTGACTACTATGACAACATTACAGTTATTCTTGAAAAAAACTTCTTTTATTTTCAAATATGTTTCTATACATATAGAACACATTTACAGAAATACGTAGTCTATTACATTGTCAATTGGGTATTACTGCTAATACAAATATGCACTGAATGTACCTGGAAATTGTTTATACAATATGTATAATCTCATTGTAACCTTAGAGATTTTATCTATAAAGCATAGCGATTGCGCTTGGCAAGCAAGACAATAGACAAAAAGGCCTATTTGATATAGGCTTTTTCTAATAATAAAAAAGTAAGCAAACTAATCAGGATGCATACCAATCCATTAACATTATAGATCAAGCATCACTCATGTATAATACTAACCTCCGGAATGTATGAAAATCCTTTCGACTTATTTTTTCCTCTTACCTGTCATGTTAGTTTACTTATTTGCTGTATTGGCATTGTGCAATGAACTGGATTGCTATACGTGGCAAAGTCAATCAAAACCTGAATTGATCACATCAGGGAATAAAATAATGGAGCAACTAATTGTTATGATTTGCCCATCCCTTTCTGATGGTTCTAGTATCATGTAAAAGAGGTAGTTTCGAGAATGTGTTATGAGAGGACAGCCGTTTAGCAATGTATCGTTAATGACTGACCATGGATAACATGTTAATGATATACAGTGCTGCCATTTAATTCCTGCATTAAATGCGTGAACAGTCTGGCCATGATACACGACCACACGACCGATCACCACTCAGTTTCCTGGACATGGATGCATGGGTGATATCGCAACGAGACGTAACTTTGATTTGCATGCTTCCTGGGTCATTGATATGCTTGGCCTACTTTTGAAATGTTATCCATTTGTACAACCAGACACTGACAGACGTCTGGTCAACTGGTGCAGGAATTAAATGTATGTACTGTATACTGATATACTAGTCATGAAACCTACCACTATCTATATTTTCAAAATAGTTATATTTGTCTATATATATAAATTAACCTTTGTTTTTTAGCAATGGAAAGTTGTGGAAGGAACCCAAAGCCTTCCTGACAAGATGGCTGAACAGCTAGGAATTGGAGGTAGGCAGACAGAGATAATAAACTACATTTACCTTTATAGAAATTACATGAGTTTGTAAAGTCAACAGCTTGGTGTCGTCATAATATCTCCACAAGGTTTTACTGTTTGTTGTATTTTTCAGTATAGAAAATGTTTTTTATGATAAAGAATGATCACAAATTCATTTTACTTAGCGACCGTAGCGTTGGTAGCACTTACATATTTTTTCAAACATTATAAATAGATACATATACGTTGAACTGATTATTCCTCTTCCAGAGAAAGTGCTGTTAAATAGAGCGGTTACTAAAGTCCAACAAAATGGGGATGGTGTGACAATAACTGATTCCAATGGAGATACCTTTGAGGTAAGTAACACCATTAATTGTTTCACAAAGACTTTGTTCGAAATACATGTACAGGTGAACTTGGATATGACGGACTCAATGGGACCAGGAAAATTGGTCCGTCATATGCAAAATCCGTCGTATGCATATGACGAATACTTGATATGCATCGGACTGGGACCAAGCATATCGTCCGTCATATGCAAAAATCCGTCGTACAGTGGTCCGTCATATCCAGGTTCACCTGTATACCTCTTTCTATACGTACTTTCTACGGAGGGAGAAACGTCAGTGTCTATGCATGTTCTCTTTCGTTTTACCTGGTGCATTTACCGGTAAGTATATCAATAAGCTGTGTACAGTGCCAACATTTAATTCCTGCACTAAATGCATGAACAACCCGGGCATGATACACAACTGCATGTCCGATCGCCAATAAATTTCTTCAGATGACCTCACAACTGAAGGAAGCTTTGATTCCCAATGTATGTTGGTCTTTGATGTGCTAGGCTTACGTTTTTGATGTGTTATCAAAGAGTGTATTACAGCCAGGCACTGGCAGACGTCCGGTCGACTGGTGCAGGAATTAAATGTCTGTACTGTAAGTTCGGTCCACTAACAAAATACTGTTTTTTGCCGCCCCCATCGCCACATTCCTGCCTGTTCCAATAAAAGAACAATGAACATTGCAATAAAACTGTTGCGGTTACAAGAACACTCCTTGTAAAAATTCCCTGGTATCATGTGGAAAAGACGAAAATACAAATGAACAAAAATCAGATTTAAGAATGTTAAACAAATCATTTAATGTCAACTCCTGGTCCTATTCATATGTCTATAAAAAGGTCCTCTTTCAGTAAAATATTTGATCCATTGGGCTTTAGATATTCAACATAATCAATTAAAGAATACATTTAATAATACTACATGAATACCATTCATAGTTTTCATGGTTGGACTATAGTGTAGCTGATTTAACATTGTATGTTTCAGTGTGATTACGTAATCATGGCCATCCCGCCGGCGGTACAGACGCGGATACAGTACAGCCCTCCATTGCCAACTCTTCGTAACCAGCTCTTGCAGAGGAGCCCCATGGGCACAATATTCAAAACATTCGTATACTACGACAAAGCATACTGGACCGAAAATGGTAAAATCCTAACACTTTTTTTCATTATTCTTATTGGTAGTGGGAACACCTTTTCACCAATACATATTGTGTACAGAGTTTGATGGTAGAGTTTTCAAAGGTTGAATGTTTCTCATAGGTTGTGTAAAAGAGAAAGGCTGGTTAGCTATTTCAGTATATAGAAAAAGGTATAACATAACTTATCTTTTGATATACAAAACTGTAGTTAAAGATGGCCTCTCCAGTTTTATTTTGTGCTCAGACTTTTGGATATGCTATACTTTATAAGACAAAACGAAAAGAAAATGTGAAAAATGGGGTATTCCGGCCTAATTTTATGCCTCGAACTAATTCATGATTTTCTAAAAGTGTCCATTCTAAAGAACGGACGCCGCCACGTCGCACATTTATTCCGGTCATGCTGGGGTTTTCGTGCACAAAATAAATTATTTCTCGAATATAAATAAAACTTCGCATATGGGTAATGGAGTATGTCTTCTTTCAGCTCGTACAAACCACATTTTAAAACCTACTACATTTTATCCACCGCGTAAGATTGAACCTTTTGGTTTAAATCGAAAGTGAATACTTTTGTCCCAAAACTGGACGTGAATACAGGGCGAATTCTTTGGATTTATCATACATAATACATCAAAGTGGACCTTGATTATACATAAGGTATCATATCGCACAACTTTTCAATTGCTATTATCTTGACGTTAAATGGGGTTCTATTGATGTTCCATACATGTGTTATAGATATTATCTCATCATATGCCATTCGCAGGTGACAGTGGGACAGCAACAATTAATATAGAGGGAACTCCCTATTTAATCCCGGAAACTCTAGATTGCACACAGCCCGACGGCAGCCACCCTGCTCTAATGGGGTAAGTCAATTTGCAGCAACAAGTACAGTGCAGACATTTCATTCCTGCATCGGTCGAGCGAACCTCGGCCAGTGCCTGGTTGTACAAGCACTCATGGATAACATGTCAATGAGACAATGACACACGTAGCTTGCGAATCAAACCTACGTTTCAAAGATATCCTCAGTTGTGACTTGTGAGATCATTCATGCATCCATGCCTAGGAAAACGGGTGGCATTTGGGAGTGCAGTTGTCCCGGGGCAGTTGTTTATCCTGCGTGGGCTGTCCGTGCATTAAGTGCAGGAATTAATATAATTCATATATGGTGTTCAGAATTGTCTGATGATTAAGCTGAATACAACGTAAATATATAATCAAGCCAGATATATGTACCGGCACCAATGTAAAAGTTACAAGACTCCATAAATGAAGAATTGCAATGGTAAAATGTTGATATACAAGACGACATTGCAATACCACTTTTCAGTAATGATGTTATACATATGCGAGGGAATAATAAATACATGATACTGAATGAAATTGCATGGGCATCAGGAATAATTTAGGAAATTATTTGATGGAGAGAAATGGACCAGGTGTTAGCCTTTGGACAGAAATGACCACTTACACGTGTCTGAAGGACAAATAGCTTTAAAGACCTCGATACAAAGACTTCACGAAGTTAAAAGGTGCCTTTTGCGTAAATACACCTGTGGATATGTGGAGGGGTATCAGGACAATATACCCCCGGACAATATCCCCCCCGATGATATCTCTAGTAAAACTTGTGTAAGTAGAAATAATAAATTAATTCCAGTGTTTAAATCATCCTTTTAAAAAAATGTTTTTAAATCTTTTAAAAAAAATTCAGTGTTTTAAATTATCCTAAAACATGTGTTAGTAAAAAAATCTTTTTTGCTTTTTAAAAAAAAATTCAGTGTTTTAAATTATCCTAAAACATGTATTAGTAAAAAAAATATTAAAAAAAAATCCAGTGTTTTAAATTATCCTAAAACATGTCTTAGTAGAATATCTTTTTTTTAAATTCAAAAAAATTAAATCGTATTGTTTATTGAAATGAGGATAATTTAAAACACTGCAATTGTTTTTAATTTAAAAAAATATTTATTAACACGGTTAAGAATAATTTAAAACACTGGAATTTTAATTTTTTTTTTTACTAACACGTGTTTTAGGATGATTTAAAGCACTGGAATTGTTTTTAATTTTTAATTATTTTTTTTACTTACACATATTTTAGGATAATTTGAAACACTGGAATTTTTAAAAAGATTTTTACTTACACATGTTTTACTAGAGATATCATCTGGGGGGATTTTGTCCGGGGGGGTTTGTCCTGGGGGGATATTGTCCGGGGGGAAATTGTCCTAGAACCATGTGGAGGAATACCATTTTACATTAAACGATATCATCAAAAAGTTCAACCTATCTGGAGTGCTTCTCTTGTGGATGCATTAAGAGTTGCATTTCTAGCTGTCTGTATTAATCATACATTTTGCATTTATCATACAGGTATTGGTATATCTCTGATAATTTGTATTTTCTCAGGGTTTTGGTAGCCGAAAAGGCCAGGTCAGTTTCGATGCTCACTAAGGAGGAAAGACGGGACAGAATAGCACAGCAATACGCAGAGGTGTTCGGCATCCCCGAGTTAGCAAAGGTAGGTAAACATTTCACAGAACCCTAGCGAAAGTCTGTTACTTCCACTTATGTGCATCAGCTGTATATGCGGTGTCTTTTCAAAGATATTACAAAACAATCTGCATAATTTGTACACTTACAACCCAGGAAACACATTCACATGTTCAGTCTAGACTCACATAGTCGTTGTGGGCATTTGCCCATTCGTTTCGTTGTAGAAGTTTTTGAGACCCTACAAGACTTCAGAAATTACACTGTAACTGTCACTGCATCTGAACTCATAATGTGTCTTTTAATCGGGCACAGCTCGGGTACCACTTAAATTACTACGGAATTGAATATCGGTATTGCTCACCATTTGAAACTATACAGGGAATGGGAGAGAAAATAGAAATGTTTCATCACTATCATGTGTTCTATTGTAGCCTATTCACTATGAGGAGTATGAATGGAGTAATGATGAGTGGTCAGGCGGTGCCTTTTTTGCAGTTTTACCACCAGGTGTTATAACCGAATATAAATCGTGAGTATGATTGTGATGCAATTACTATTAGCACACTTTGTTTCAATCTCTTCACCAATTTGGAAGTTACTAGATTATATATATATATATATATATATATATATATATATATATATATATATATATATATATATATATATATATATATATATATATATATATATATATATTTATATATATATATATATATATATACATATATATATATATATATATATATGTATATATATATATATATATATATATATATATATATATATATATATATATATATATATATATATATATATATATATATATAGATAGATATATATAGATAGATATACATACATACATACATACATATATATATATATATATATATATATATATATATATATATATATATATATATATATATATATATATATATACATATATATATGTATATATATATGTATATATATGCATGTATACATGCATGTATATATGCATGTATGTATATATGTATATATATATGTATATATATATGTATATATATATATAAACATATATATATATATACATATACATATACATATACATATACATATATACATATATATATATACACATATATATATATATACATATATATATATATACATATATACATACATATATACATATTGATACTCTTTCTTTATACTAATATTAAATCAAACTCTAAAAGGTACAGACAATGTACTCTTTTAAATAAAATAAAACACTTATCATATAATTTAATGGCTAAATATTGTCGTTTGAATAACCTATGACTCAAAGGTCTCATAGAATCAAAATGATTATTTGATTTGGTTGAGGTGTGACTCAGATGGTGCAATCTGCTAGTTAAAATGCAGTGTTATGGACATTTTGCCTTCACTTTGCTTCAGTGCTCTCTATGATCCTATCGGGCGGATGTATCTTGCTGGAACTGAGACTGCCACGGAATATCAAGGATTCATGGATGGTGCTATCCAGGCAGGCGAGAGGGCGGCTAGAGAGGTGGGTACTTCAATATCATGATATCGAAATACTATCCTCCCCACGATACTCTTAATCCCTCTACTTACAGACTCTGGATCCAGGACTTCATGTTAGGGGGAGGGGGGTGGCTAAATTTAGATGGACAAAGTCTGTAAAGCGATGATGAAACTTAAGTACTATCAATTCGCTTATAGTACTCTCCGTTAGGGTCCCCCGCCTTGACCCTGCTATGATCAGATCATTCCATTAGTTGATACCTGAGAACCTGCTAGTTACCCTCCAATCCCAACTCACACAAACGTGTCTCCCATCTTAACTCACCCATACATTCCCGTCCCAGTTTATTTAGCCTGGACAGTCCAACTGTGTTACAAAATGAGAACATATATATATATGTATATATATATATATATATATATATATATATATATATATATATATATATATATATATATATATATATATATATATACATATACATATATATATATATATAGTTGCATGCCCTGTACATTTCTTCCATGATCTATAGACCCCCTATTTCCCTAGATACCCCTCTCCACTGTGGTCTAGTGGTTACGATGTCTGGCTCCCATGCGTGGATTTCACAGGTTTGAGTCTCTGCTGGGTCCCCAAGCGGCTTGGCCGGGTCACTATATAGATGTTCAGTGATGTGGAGGACTGCCTATGGTACCTTTGCAACTAGAAGACCCCTTGGAACTATTTGTCAAGGGAAGGGAATTGGGTTGCACCATGGCCTTATGGTGTTGATGCATGGCTCCAAAGCGTGCGTTCGCAGGCTTGGGATTTCTGCTGGATCCCCAAGCAGGTTGGCCTGGTGTCTATATACATGTAAGGCGTTGTGGAGGGCTAACTATGGCCCTTCTGCAACTGAAAGACCCCTTGGAACTGTTCATGAAGAGAAGGGAATTTCTTCCCAATTCCAGGTTTCTCTCGTGTCGCGATATGGCCTAAGCAGTTTAAGTCGACGTAAAACCCCATTCCTTCCTTCCGGGTTTCTATCTCCTAGTGATATAACCGCAGCTGGTAAAAGTGGTGTAAAAAATCATTCCATCCCTCCTTCGACAACCAAAACCTTTCCGTGATCCTGATATGCCCTCTGCTGCCTCCTTTCTCTCAATAGAATTTGAAAGAAAGTATATCCCACCGCAGTTGATACCATTCCGCTCTAACCCTGTTCCTCTCTATAACCTGTCTTCAGTGCGAACTTGATGATCATTCCATCCTTTTCCTAACCCGCAATACCAGGTTGTTGTTTCCTACTGTATCACTGTTCATCCCTACGTATTGTTGCAAGCACTGCTTTGACAGCACGGCAGGAACTTAATTGCCACTCTGGGATGACAGAAGGTGGGTCCCTATATTTAGAATTTTAATCAACGGGAGAGAACTGGGAAAAAGCAGTTTCCATGGAAAACCACTGCCTATTCCCATATCACTAGCAACTTGTAACCTGCAAACCGCATGATTGAACGAGAGAAAGTAGTAGGTGGCAACACTTTAGTTAACACATCTACATGTTTAGACACAAGGGGTTTGGAATATCGTCTTTGTTGACACTTTGTTGACGTCTTTGTTAACTCATTCACACTCAGAGCAGCCAAAGAAGGCCTCACAATTTTAGAAATACGTTTTCTAAAAATATATTTTTTTGGAAAATGATTGAAGGAGAAATGTTAACCAGAAGTCAACCAACAACTCTCCTTCAAATGTTTTATGAATTGTAGCGTTATTCCCAATTTATTCTCAAAAGTATGAAAGTTGCAGACGATACTTCCTAGAGGAACTGTGAGTGTGAATGGGTTAAGGTTGGTAGCTCTTGTGCAGTAACGAATATTCATGTCCATCAAATTACAATCATCCTTATTATACTTGCATTTCACAAAACACCGAGCAGGTTTTCATTACATTGAATTTATTTCTGCAGATTCTTCATCAATATGGAAAGATTGGAAAAGATAAAATATGGCAGAAAGAACCCATGAACGAGGTAAGGAAATGTGGTGGAATGAGTGGGTGATTAAAGGCACATCGGCGCACAGGTGTCATTTAGTGTCATAAAATCTGTATGAAATCATGGTTCTTTGCCATTGTCAAAAACAAGAACAAAGCAATAGATGAATGAAAATGTTCTCAAGATGTAGTTGAAAGAATGGTCATATTACTGGTCTGAGTCTAGCATTTTTACTTAAGACTTGTGAGAATAGTTTCAGACAATTCAATTCAAGAGACCTTCACATTGTCACGTCATGGCCAAGCCTTGTGTAAAGTGCATTAGCACAAATTTTTTTTTTATTTTTTACTTTAACTGGCCAACATTTTTAAGATACTGTATATTTTCTGTTCAGGACTTGTTTGTTTGTAATCTTGTTTTGACTCAGATTTTTGAAAATTTTGAATACTAAAATTGTGCACCACAATTTGGCATCAAAATAATAGTGTATTTGTTTTGTTTATTTTCATTCAGGAACATACGTTAAGTGATGAGGCTGATCCTTTTGTCGCGTATTCTCCTACAGTCCCCGTCTTTCTTTCCACGCTTGGAGTTGTCGGTTCTACTGCAGCTTGTCTAGGAGCCTGGTATCTACACAGTAAAACAGAAGTCTTCTCTTGGCTGATGGGAAAGTCGCACTTGCTAGTTGATAGGGTGTCATACATTCCTAAAATACTTGAGAAGTGGATAAATTGAAGTCATAAATATCAGATAGAGGGATACCTCTTGGAATATATTTCTCCTCGCGAAAAGGATAAAATCTCAAAGTGATCACTATTTCAACTTGTATATTACAGATTGACAATCTGTCTAGATTGAAGCCAACATATCATGAAACCTACATTTTATATAGACACTTTAAACTAACATTGTATATAAACAGGTCTGCAAATGTCTTTCATATCATACTTTATTCGCGCTCTCATTCAATTGTGAATGTAAAATGGAAGGTGACACTGTATGCGTTTGTTTTGAGGTATGCAATAAAAATCTTAAAAAATTCAAAATAAAAAAAAACATTTTGAAAGGATATAATAGTAAGGACAGATTGAAGTCATTATGCCACTCTTTTTTTTTTGGGGGGGGGGTTTGTTTTGGTAAATTGATTAACAGGATAAGGGAACATCACAGTGGTATTAAAGCTGTGGCATAAACATTATTATAAACAACAGTTTGAGATTGACCGAGGCCTATAGGCAAAACTTCCTTGTTCCAAATCGCCAAATGAATAAACAAAGATTAAAACAAATAACACCTGTCATTTTATTACTTTATGAGATAATATGTAAAAGTATGGTATGCCTTCTGAACATTTATTTCAAGATGTGTGAGGATGAAAAAGAGAACCAACAGGGGTGTCCAACTATTTAAGTCCTGGAGCACAGTCAATAAGTCCCGGAGCACAGCAATTTGTGGTGACCGTGGTTTGATAATAGCTATGAATATTGTCACCTGGCGGCACTACTGTATAAGCCCATATTGCAATAGTTAAGACCAAGACCAAGACAGCATCACTAAATGGAGTTTACTGGTTTTTGAATACAATTTGTATCAAAAAATTCAAGTAATATATCTGATAGGCTCAATTGGTCATGTTTTGCGAAAAATTCCCTGTTAAACAGTGCTTTCAATTTTTGGTTTGTCGCATGGTTTGAAGCCCCTGTCGCTTACTGGCAATGCGACAGTTGGACACCCCTGACCAAGAGTGAGGCAGTGACAGACAAGATGTAAGAGAGAGAACCAAGAGTGAGGGAATGACAGACAAGATGTCAGAGAGTAAACCAAGATTCTCTAACTCTTGGTTCTCTTTTTCAAAATCTTGGTTTTCTAACTGTCAACTTGTCTTTCACTCTTGGTTCTCTTTTTCGCCATATTGGTACTACCAACGCATATCTTAAAAGAAATGTGCTAAGAGCATGCCATAGAAAAGTGTACTGGATACATTTGATATTTTGATTTCCTTTGAACATATCTACTGTTTGCCTTGTTTTGAATTTCTGCAAAAGCATATAAAACAGTAACAAGCATTATGACAATTAGGGTGTGGTAAGAGGATCACCATAAAATGAGTATCTTAGATAATTGCTTCTTTACGTTTACCTGACTTTTACTTTCTAAAGCATCAGCACAGCTGCTCACTCCCTTTATACAAAAGAGTATACCAGTGACAGTGTTAAAAGATAAATTGTGAAACTGTCCTTGTTCTGGAAAGTAAAGTTGTTTTGGTTGTAAGTTTCATTAAACTTTTTTATTGGAGAAAATCTATATTTCGACTTTACTTTAGGGAATTAGATGTTGAAATGTTGTGATACCCTTATTTTCAAGCCGTAAAAAGATTTGGGCAAGGGTATGTTAAATTAAGACAAAATCTAAACATTATAAGATAAACTAAAGCTAAGGACGAATCTATACTTTTAGATTTTAGGATATAAATCTGAAATATGATATTGAAATGAAGGCATTTAGTGGTTAAAGGGGAACTAAAGCCTTTCATACATATTAGCTTATATGAAAGTGATACACTTCAAGAATAGGATGCTGTCCTCCTTTTTCTCTCAGTGATCCTATGAGGGGAGAATTTTGCATATTGCCATCAGCCTGCCCAGCCCCTGGCAAGCCCCTGTTAGCAGCCATGTTCTCCAATTGCTACATGTATCAGCTGTGACTCATTGAGTGGCAGCCACTTCCTGCCCCCGCTCTCTGAACAGTTTATCATAGACTGCAGTGCTCTTCACAAGAACTCTCTTCGAAATTTGAATTATAACTTGTATCAAACAGGAAAATGTTGAAATCATGTGCATCAATTGGCTGTACAAAAAGACAGGCTAGCTCTCTAGTTAGTTTTCATATATTTCCTGTTGGTAAAGTCAGACAAATACAGTGCTTTCAAGAGTAGAACTTTGCTATAATAGGTTGAGTTTGTTACGTAAATGAGCTTTCCAGAAAACAACCCTCCCCATTATTTGGCAACTATGAGACGTAACCTTTACAATAGCATTAGTGCCGATGTCTTCATTTAACTCAGTTTTCAGGTATTCAACTTTAAAAATGACCCGTGTATCGAGTAGGGTTCTACCTTAACCCGAGCAAAACTTTAAACACACAAACGAAATCTACCCAATATATGACCCAATGACAATGAAGATATGTACATATATATATATATATATATATATATATATATATATATATATATATATATATATATATATATATATATATATATATATATATATATATATATATATATATATATATATGTGTGTGTGTGTACAATATTTAACAAATAGAGCAGTCCCGAGGGAACTACGAAAAAATGGGTCCCAGTGAGAAGCAATAGGACCTGAGTATATATATATATATATATATATATATAATATATATATATATATATATATATATATATATATATATATATATGAGGGTCCTATTGCTTCTCACAAGGACCCATTTCTTCGTTGTTCCCGAGGGACTGTGCTCTATTTGTTTTATTATACCGATTGTCTAAGAAATAAAGAAAACTTTATTTATTTTTTATTTTTTTTAAAGAAAACTTTATTTATTTATCTTTTTTTTATTCATTTATTTATTCATCTATTTTTTTATTTTTATTTTATTTATTTGGTTTATTTTTAAACACATTTCCCACAAAACAAATTTAGTAAGATTGATCTAGATATTTCACTTGAACTCATTAATGGACTAAAGCGCCATCTATTGACGAATAGGGACACTAGCCATACTCTATTGATGGAGAATAGTGCCCGGCAATGGTACCCTCCTCCCCAACACAGGCATATAATTCCGAAGAGGGGGTCTGTAAATGACCAATCAGAGGCCTAGAGTTCTACAAGAGGTATAACAAATTGGGGTATATTAGTAAATCACTATGACAACAATTGATATATGTACACATCACTTCGGCTTTATTTTTTAAGTCTACAAATATTTGAATATACAGGATAAAAGCAATCTATATTCTCATAAAGGATCTGTATTGACACACAAAAACGAGTAATATATAGTTTACATGTGTTTGTTTGTAATTGATGACTTTACCTCAGCACTGAGACGGAGAAGATATGTACAAGCATGGCCATGTTCTCTGGCAATCAGATAGAAATAAAACAAAAAAGGCTATATATCATAGGCTTTTTTTTAAATTAAAAAAAACTTTCTGGGACAGACTGAATTCAATCAATAGTAATCCAGCCACTCAAAATATCTCCTCATATTTGCTGAAATAAAAGGAAGAGTCCTGAAAGCAATCCCTGTATGTGAGCTCACAGGTTCCTCTCGTGAGCTCCTCCACTCCAGCTCGTCTCAACTCCCGAGTCACTCCACTTCACAACAAGTGAGTGTAGCTCTGATTTTCAATCTCTATCTATGATAATTGAAACTTTTTTTTCGATCTATATAAATCAAGTGAAATACTTTCATTCTCTATCTGAGATGATTGAAACAATTTCAGTCTCTATCTGGAATAATTGAAACATTTACGATCTCTATCTGAAATAATTGAAATACTTCCAATCTCCATCTATGACAATTGAGACATTTTCGATCTCTATCTGAAACAATTCCGATCTCTATTTGAAATAATTGATATAATTGAAATATTTGCAATATCTATTATAATTGAAATAAAAAAAACAACATTTTAGACCTCTATCTAAAATGATTGAACTATTTGCTATCTTTGTCTATAGTAGCTTGATGCTCTTCAGTTTTATGGATGAGGCCCGCACTCGCCCTGTGATATCCTCACCAAACTGGCACCTGCAAAAAGGAAAAAAGGAAAAGGAAAATCATTTATTCTGAATAGAGATTGGCTCTAGGAAATGGCACCATTACTCAATTTACCAAATATTGATATTGAGTAGGAAAAACTACCCTAATGTTTGAAATATGTCATACCAATAATGCTTAATGATATAAAATTGACTTAAAGGGATAGCAAACCCACAAATCATGTAGTGCCCTGATGGAGGAGCTTGTTTCAAAGTTGGAAATGAACCCTGATATGCCATGAAATGAACAACCGTTATTGAGTAATTGCAATTTAAACCCAGTATAAAAGGTACCGGTGGGGCTTGCCATCTTGTTTGGGACCTAAAATATCCCACAATGCAACATTGAATTGTGCTGAAGTGCCAGGATGTTATCTGTGAAAGTCAGTTATAACTTAACTGTCCAATTAGAGCTAAGACTGATATCACAAGAAGCTGTAAATATGGTGCCTCCATAGCCTTCTAGATTGCTTGAATTTGGCATGTTCAACTGTAAATATCTCCCAATTTACACAGGTTATAGCAGCAAATGATGCTTCACTTCAAAGATTGAAATGTTCTTCTTGCATTAGGATAGGTAATGATTTTTCATTTTCATTCACTATCCCATTAGCTCAAGGATGCAAAGATTTTTGAAAACCATCTAAACCCTGTCATTTTGGTATTCATTGGATAGCTATGGCAGAGTAGTCTCAAATGAGCACCCATTTGCAAAGGTTTCAGTCTTTTTTCTTTTGAATTAGCCAAAGTAGCCACTAGCAGCATAAGGGTTAATTTGAGAGAAAGTGGCTAGGGGGCAGGAGCAATGTTCAAGGAGAGAGGTCTTACTTAGGCTGGATGTCCACTTTCTCCGGGTCCTCCGCTACTCCTAGTCCGGCCATCAGCTTCTCCATACCATTCCTAGAGAAAAATCAAAATAGTAATAATTATATCAGTATGTGCAGGCACCAACATAATTTTCAGAACTTACTTACCATGCCGGGCAAGTAGTTAATCATTTTGACTTGTCCAACATACTTTTTGAGTTGCCCTGGAAAAGCAGGCATTGTTTATCATGGATTTAATGATTTGAAAACCATATTCCTTTCTGTTTTGTTAAACTGCTCACACACCTTCCTTAAGCCTTCCCTGAGTACAGTTAACAATGACTTACCAGGCTATCATGATGCCATTGTCTGTGCAGAGATGGGGTGGAGGACAGACTAGCTCACAGTTAAACTGCTCACACACCTTCCTTAAGCCTTCCCTGATAAACATATTGCTTGCCACACCACCCGAAACAACCTGGAAAAAATGGAAAAAAAAATCCTCATGGTCATATTCCTATTTACTTACAACTTAGCATTGTACCCGGCGAAAACCACCGCCTAACCCCTAGCCACTGTGAAGATGTTGCCAGTGACTTGCGGTTAGACGGTGGTTGTCACCGGGTACTCCGGTTTCCTTCACTGCTTACAACTGGCTATTCACGAATTAGCCACAATGTGACATAAATTGTTTAAAAAAAAATGAAATTCCAAATTCCAAATTGATAGTTTTACTGCCCTGTATCCTCAGAGAATGAATTTATTTCATTCAGGTAATGCACACTTCATCTTATAGGACTCTAACCTAAAACAGCTACAAACGACCAATGATGGCACAGACCATTAAACAGTTGCAATAAGTATTATATCCTAAACAAATCTACCTTTACACCCCTAACGCGTTATTTGTTATAGGGATTGAGATTGAACAGATGGCCTTCATTTAATGTAGTTTATTCAATTTTTCTGGCTGAATGTATCGTTACCATAGCAACAGGCTTTGCACAGAATCCTGACCTTAAGGCATTGCATGGAATCCCAGCCTGGGCCCTCTTTTACTTGGCATATTCAAAATATAATTTTGTGCCACATCAAAGTGCTATGATAAAGGACCTTGGAAGATGGCCCCATGAATCTATTAGTATCAATATTGTTAACTCTTTGATGCCTGAACTATTTTGGTGAAAATATTTCTCAACAGAAGCATTATTAAGAAAAGATTTCAAGGAGAGGCGTTCATCAGAACCATATCTACAACTCTCTTTTAAAACCTTTAAAAATCTATGCCTCGTTCCAAAATAATTTCCAAAAGTATGACGGGTTCAGATGACACTTGTCGAGTAGATCTCTAGAATAGGTTAAAAATCTATATCATTTTGTAGTAAGGGTATTGGCAAAGTATCGTTTCACCCTTAACCCATTAACGCTGAGAGCGGCCAAAAGTGGTGTGACAATTTAAGTGATATATGTCAGTCAAAAGCATTGTTGGGAAAATATATGAAGGACAAATATTAATAAGAATACTACCAACAACTCTCCATCAAATATATTGAAAAACTATTTCTAATTTTAAATTTATTGTAAAAGTATCATAGTTGCAGGCAACAATTTTTGAAAGAACTCTTTAACCATTCCAATGCTAAGGCCACTTTAGTCTGAAGCACAAGGAGGCATTCATTTTTGAAAACCATCTAAACCTTGTCATGTTGGTATCCATTGGGTAGCTCTCACTGAGTACTGTCAGATGAGTACCCACATGCCAGGGTTTCAGTGATTTTTCACCTTTTTGGCATCATTTTGTAATTACAAAATTAGCCACCAGCTGCATAAGGGTTAAGAGTTCCTCCAAAAATTGTTGCCATCAACTATGATAATTTCACAATAATTTTGAAATTAGAAATAGTTTTTCAATATATTTGATGGAAAGTAGCCTCATCATTAAGCACTAATGTGTTAATGGTGTTCAGCCTTATGCTGCCCTACCGAGCCTGCCTCCTCACCAGGGTTTTGTTGTTGGCGGGCAGTAATTGCTGGAGCTCGGAGAAGAGGAGACCTCGCTGAAGCCGCTTGGCCAGGTGGTGGAGCACAGAGTACTGGAAGTGGGCACTGACGTCCGCGTAGTTACCAACCAACCGGCCTCCTTGAATACCTGCACAGGAGAAAACAACGTACAACTCTCAATGGCTCTGACCATAGCACTAGGGATGTCATTGATAGCACAGGCCAGGTGGTGGAGCACACAGTACTGGAAGTGGGCACTGACGTCCGCATAGTTACCAACCAACCGGCCACCTTGAATACCTGCACAGGAGAAAACAACGTACAACTCTCAACGGCTCTGACCATAGCACTAGGAATGTCAGTGATAGCACAGACCAGGTGGTGGAGCACAGAGTACTGGAAGTGGGCACTGACGTCCGCGTAGTTACCAACCAACCGGCCTCCTTGAATACCTGCACAGGAGAAAACAACGTACAACTCTCAATGGCTCTGACCATAGCACTAGGGATGTCAGTGATAGCACAGGCCAGGTGGTGGAGCACAGAGTACTGGAAGTAGGCACTGACGTCCGCGTAGTTACCAACCAAGTGGCCTCCTTGAATACCTGCACAGGAGAAAACAACGTACAACTCTCAATGGCTCTGACCATAGCACTAGGGATGTCAGTGATAGCACAGGCCAGGTGGTGGAGCACAGAGTACTGGAAGTGGGCACTGATGTCCGCGTAGTTACCAACCAACCGGCCTCCTTGAATACCTGAACAGAAGAAAACAACGTACAACTCTCAATGGCTCTGACCATAGCACTAGGGATGTCAGTGATAGCACAGGCCAGGTGGTGGAGCACAGAGTACTGGAAGTGGGCACTGACGTCCGCGTAGTTACCAACCAAACGGGCCCTTGAATATCTACAGGGGAAAAACATACAACTCTCAATGGCTCTGACCAGAAGTAAGATTGTCCTGCCTGTCAGTTTGCTGAAAACCTCCTTTTTGGACAGACAAAGATTTCTATGAAGAATTTTCAATTTTGACTTATAAGGAGTTATAACAAACTATTTTTCTAAAAATTCATAAGATATTACATGGCTGATATTCAAATTGCCCTTTTTGACACAATAAACTATTAAATGTAGTTGGTATGAGGAATTGAAGTAACTGACTAGCTAAATCTGGACAGGCATAAATTTTGGAATTGCTGTTTTGGACAGGCATTTTTGAAATCCTGGCTGACAATAGCACTAGTCCAGCTAGCTCATACAAGTAAGATTGTAAAATAATGCCTGGCAAGCTAGCACAGGGTCTGAAAAAAGCAATTTTGTGAGCAACTTCTTACACTGTCAATTTCAAAAGCATAGTTTTCTACCTCAATACAATTCCCATGACATTGTATTAGGATGTTATGCCTTATCTGAATAAGTAAGAACATGTTTGTGGTTGTAATATGAGTATATTGCAGTCTTCCTTGAAAAATAGGACACCGTATAATCTTACATATGTCAATTTTTCGCCATCCAGTTTCTAAATCCTGGCTAAGACTCTGCTACACACCTCTCACCAATAATTCCTAAGCAGCTGCTTAAAGTGGAATTTTTTTGTGTAAATAGAGTGAATAAATGGCGGTTGGGGGGGGGGGGGGGGGGGGAACCTTAGTTTGGTTTGGGGTAAGCTTGATTTTCCATATGCATTACTTCGATTAAAGCAGGTTTTCATACCTTTTTTGTTAATTGCAATAGATAGAAGTAACTGCATAATATATTGTTTGGAATTCACAAAATAAAGATTGTCCTTGCCTACCTTGTTTCTGCTCTTCTCTCTCTATGATAGATGTTGTTTTCTGTAGGATCTCTCACTAAGCCTACCTTGTTTCTGCTCTTCTCTCTCTATGGTGGCCGTTGTTTTCTGTAGGATCTCTCACTAAGCCTACCTTGTTTCTGCTCTTCTCTCTCTATGACAACCGTTGTTTTCTGTAGGATCTCTCACTAAGCCTACCTTGTTTCTGCTCTTCTCTCTCTATGATGGTCGTTGTTTTCTGTAGGATCTCTCACTAAGCCTACCTTGTTTCTGCTCTTCTCTCTCTATGATGGTCGTTGTTTTCTGTAGGATCTCTCACTAAGCCTACCTTGTTTCTGCTCTTCTCTCTCTATGATGGTCGTTGTTTTCTGTAGGATCTCTCACTAAGCCTACCTTGTTTCTGCTCTTCTCTCTCTATGATGGTCTTTGTTTTCTGTAGGATTCCCGAGAAGGAGAAGCTGCAGTCCTGGAACCTGGCCATGACCGGGTTCAGCGAGAAGGCGTGCGGGTCACCATGCAGTGCTGCCCTCTCTAGGGAGCCCCCACCACTCATTCCCGCATATTCAGGCAGGTTCTTCAGCTTCAGCCTCCTGGCTGCCTGACACAAGGAGAAATAGGGATCAATGCCTTAATAAATTATTTGTGATATGACAAAAATATAAATATTTCTTAATGGTACAGGTGAACTTGGATATGACAGAATCAATGGGACCAGGAAATTGGTCCGTCATATGCAAAATCCGTCATATACATATGACAAATACTTGATATGTATCAAACTGGGACCTAGCATGTTGTCCGTCATATGCAAAAATCTGTCATACAGTGGTCCGTCATATCCAAGTTCACCTGTACAATTTGTTTAAGATGTATTTAGCAAATAATCAATGTGTGGCGACCCATTTTTTTGTATTTGCACAGTCAACTTCAGAAATTTACTATTATGTACCAAACAGCTGCCCTCTTGCAGAGAAGTTAAGGCTGGAGGTGAGTGAATCTTTTAACAATAAGCAGTGCTGGTAAAAAGTTAAGTACTTTCCCCCATTCCATATTGGTATTTGGTAGTGAACGAAGTATCCCCTGAATAATCCTGATTTTCACATACAGAAAGTAATGGGAATACTGTAGAATAGGAAATGATTCTGAGCATGTAGTTAATCCAAATTTACCGAATCAGAAAATCTCTGTATAATTAATTCAGATTAAAATCTTCCCCCATCTGTGTTAATGTGAACAGACTGTTTGGTAAAATTAAATTTGGAAATTTTGGTCAAATTCAGTATATTTGCACCCTGGATTAATTTCCTATTCTACTTATGATTTCTTGTAGTAAGGATGATTTTTCTCACCTTATCAAAGGCGTCTCCCGGGGCGATATCGAGGCTCTGGCCGAGGAGCAGGATATCGTCCAACGCCCTGACGACGGCCAGCAGGCAGTGACCACCACTGACCAGCAGCACCAGGAACGGGAACTCCACCCTGAAATACACAACCAGCAACATCTATACCTCACACACCCTGACCACGGCCAGCAGGCAGTGACCACCACTGACCAGCAGCACCAGGAACGGGAACTCCACCCTGAAATACACAACCAGCAACATCTATACCTCACACACCCTGACCACGGCCAGCAGGCAGTGACCACCACTGACCAGCAACGGGAACTCCACCCTGAAATACACAACCAGCAACATCTATACGTCACACACCCTGACCACGGCCAGCAGGCAGTGACCACCACTGACCAGCAGCACCAGGAACGGGAACTCCACACTGAAATACACAACCAGCAACATCTATACCTCACACGCCCTGACCACAGCCAGCAGGCAGTGACCACCACTGACCAGCAGCACCAGGAACGGGAACTCCACCCTGAAATACACAACCAGCAACATCTATACCTCACACGCCCTGACCACAGCCAGCAGGCAGTGACCACCACTGACCAGCAGCACCAGGAACGGGAACTCTACCCTGAAATACACAACCAGCAACATCTATACCTCACACACCCTGACCACAGCCAGCAGGCAGTGACCACCACTGACCAGCAGCACCAGGAACGGGAACTCCACCCTGAAATACACAACCAGCAACATCTATACCTCACACACCCTGACCACGGCCAGCAGGCAGTGACCACCACTGACCAGCAGCACCAGGAACGGGAACTCCACCCTGAAATACACAACCAGCAACATCTATACCTCACACGCCCTGACGACGGCCAGCAGGCAGTGACCACCACTGACCAGCAGCACCAGGAACGGGAACTCCACCCTGAAATACACAACCAGCAACATCTATACCTCACACGCCCTGACGACGGCCAGCAGGCAGTGACCGCCACTGACCAGCAGCACCAGGAACGGGAACTCCACCCTGAAATACACAACCAGCAACATCTATACCTCACACGCCCTGACCACGGCCAGCAGGCAGTGACCACCACTGACCAGCAGCACCAGGAACGGGAACTCTACCCTGAAATACACAACCAGCAACATCTATACCTCACACGCCCTGACCACGGCCAGCAGGCAGTGACCACCACTGACCAGCAGCACCAGGAACGGGAATGCCACCCTGAAATACACAACCAGCAACATCTGCTGAAAAACTTGCACGTTCTCATTTTTCTTAAGTTCCCGTGTCAGTTGCATATACATGTCACGCCATGTTTGAGTGCACCCATTCTCAATTGCCGGTGCATGCCGCGGCATAATAATGTTTTAAATCGTTCGCCTTAAAATTACGTCAATATAGTCGAAAGTCGTTTAATCGTTGAATTTTTTTTCTTCGATTAAATCGATACAAGAAATCTCTTCGCATCTGAACCTTAATCGTAGCTGTTAGTAACTCACCTTTGTATCATCCTAGCAGTGAGAGCGTGGGCTTCCATATGATGAATAGGAATGAAAGGTTTCCTACAAAAAAGGTCAATTTCCTGTCATTCTTCACTTCAAATATGTATCGGGCAATTCAATGTTTTAAATACAGCTTTATTATGTTTTAAGTGGACCATATTTTGATTTGGAAATTGATTTTTCATAACATTTATGCCATATTTTGGCTAAGTCGTCACTAGCCAGTTGTAAGGGAAACAGGAGTACCCAGAGAAAACCACCAACTAACCTCAAGTCAGGTTTCTCACAAGTCTCTGGAATTTAAAGCAGTGGTGAAAGACAGCAAGCAGTCAGTGGCAGCGCCTTAGACTGTTTTTCTATCTCAATATAGTTCCCATGACACTGTATATCAGAATATTATGCCTTATTTCAATAATCAAACACATGTTTATGGTTGTGATCAGAGTATATTGTGTTCTCCCTTATTAGAAAATAGAATGCCCAAAAAATTTACAATTACCAATTTTGGGCACCCTGTTTCCAAATCCTGGCTAAGACCCCGCTACAATCTCTTCACAATGTTCACAGTTCACTAACCTCCACTATTTATTCTGAATTACATTTTCTTGAAAAATACAATATGCACATTTTTAAAGGCCATTACCAAGAAACAAGAGAGTGCCTGTTTGGGAGGCTGAGACCCTGAATCAATCCTGCCATGGGAGAAACTATTCCCAATAGAAAGCATCTTCAAAGAAATATGTTCTTTATACTTCAGTATTTTTTTCATAAAATTCTGTAATACTGATTAACTGTATGTGTAAAAGGTTAAACCCATTCATATGTGCAGTGGCTAAAAACACCAGACCAAATTGAAGAAGCGGAGCATATTTAAAATGAAAATAAATTGATGGTGAAGTCTTACCCAAACCCAAATCAACAACTCATTTTTACGTTTTTTGTTAATTTATGCTCTATATTTGATTTGTATCAAAGTATTATGGATTCATAAAATTTTCTACATTAAGAGCTCAGAACATTAGTCAGGCAGCTTATGTAGGAAAATAGGGGGGCCGTGGGAAACTCATGTTAATTGTTGGAGACAGTCTTTCTAGACCAATTTCGGATGAGGACTTCAAAAATATATGTCTCCAATTTTCTCGACAAATTTTCAAGGTCAAACGTCAAGGTTCAAGTTCAAAATCCTTAAAATGCCTTGTTTGGGAGACATATTTTTTTGAAGTCCTCATCCAAAATTGATCTAGGAACACCATATCTCCAACAACTAACATGAACTTCCCACGGAAACTACATAAGCTGCTAGACTAATATTGGGTTACCATAAATTCTCAGTTATTTAGGACAACTTTTAGTTATTATAATTTTGTTGGGTGGCCCATGTTTTCTGAAAATACATTTCTGTTTTATCAGCAAGATTTACAGCTTTTATAGGTCCATATCATGTGAAATGGCAACTGGCGATAGATCGAGGGTGGCCCATACTTCTCATCAAATATTTTGCAAAATAATTATAGGGGCCCATTTAATTCCTAGGGGGTCTAAATTTTCGAGAAATTACGGTAAGTAGTTCACTCACCCTGACTCCTTTACTAATCTTTTGGCATAGCGCACTCCAACATCCAGAGACATGGCCAGGCCAGGCTTGACTGTGGCAGCTATCGCATCCAGGTCCTGCAGCATCAGCAAGACAGAGAGGTATCACTATCAGGCATTACAAGAGTCCAGGTGATATCAGCTGGTTTGGTAATTACCATAGATGATTCTGTGGGCCTTACAAGGGTAGCTTCTGTAGCACTAGTTACCAGTAGTGCTTAAGTAGTAGGGGTATTGTGTACTACTACTACTACTACTACTACTACTACTACTACTACTACTACTACTACTACTACTAATAATAATAATTGATATTTGATATAGCGCCCTTTCCACCTATAATGTTCAAAAGCGCTTTAGAGTCATTGGACAGTTGTCATGGTCCATATTATTATTATTGTTATTATGGTCCATATAGTCAATTAAACTCCTTTCGAAATAGCAATGTTTTCAGTTGTTTCTTGAAGTTTTGCACACTATCAGCAGCCTTGATGTTGTCAGGGAGCTCATTCCAAAGGCGTGGTGCTACTATCATGATTATCATTATTATTACTATTATTATCAATAGTATTACTATTATTATCAAATTATCATTATCATTATATCATTGCTATTATTATTATCATTATTATTAGTAGTAGTATTATTAGTATTATTATTATTGTTATTACTTTTTATTTTTTTATTACAATAACCATCATCAAACACAGACACCTACCTGTAATGTTACACCTGCTTCCCTCAAAGCTGTTGATACCACATCTTCAATGTTCTGCTCATGAAGGTCTCTTGCAAAAGGAGGTATAATGCCTCCCATTCTGAAAAACCAATCATGTTGATAACAAAAAGCAGTTCAGTATTTAAGAAATACACACTCTAATCAAGAATCCACCACAACCATATACATCTTCCTAAAATAATAAACTGTTCACTCATCCACCTTCACCTGCAGCCATGGGGCAATTTTTACAAGGCAGACATGTCTGCAGGCTCATTCAGTTCAAACCTGGTTGTCTCGATAGCCTATCTTGAGCCTGTAGGGCATTTTCTCAAGTTTTACTAGGAAAGAAGTTATGACATTGATGCAGCAGGTACATAAGAATGTTCTCTATTTCAGTGTATCGGTTTCATGCTGACAAGGGGATTCTTGAGATTTTCTGCCCTCTGAAGTCAGGAGTACCGAGATCAGGAGTGGAGTTTCCTAGGGCTGTGCTCATCAGCCATTTTTTTGCGATCCGATTAATTGCCTAATTTTTCTCGATGTCGATTTTCTCGATTCGATTCTGTCGCGCGCGGTAGTGCTTGGACAAGTGTGGTGGGGGCCGGACCAGCACCATGTAAAATACATTGCGTGGCCCTCTCCACACTTTTCCAAGTACTACCGCGCACGATAGTATCTATCGTATTGCACTTTCAATGGCGGCCATCTGTGGCGCCGCGGTCTTTTTAAAGAATAGGGTAGGCTCTTTTGTATTTTGGGGATAGGGAAAACAATGGAGGTAGGGGGGGGCGTATCAAGTTCGGCAATCGATGTCCTCTCATGTTGAACATCGATCTTACAACTTTGCCGATCCATCGATGCCGTGCCTATCGAGCCCAGCCCTAGAGTTTCCTACTTGTCTTTTATATATTATAGTGAAAAACAAAACTCAAGACTTCTGTTCTATCAGTTTTATTCTAGTTTATGGACACATTTTCTGTTACAAGTGCCTGTTCCAAGGGGAGATAAGTGCAATGTACGACTCGGATGCAAATTATAATACTGTAATAAAAATGGTTTACACCATTTCTACCAATGGTAGGGACGCAGCCCCCTACACTTGAACTGTTGTACATTAGTAGGGTACCGGTAGTGGGCTTCTATAGTCTGTCTGACCTAAGCTTGGTTGACCCTTTTTCCTACAAAAAGTTTGTGTTTGCCTTCCAAACTTGGCAAACCTCTCAGGAGCACCAAGTGGTGTATGTACAAACATACTATTTGCCTCAATTCTGTAAAATCTAGATTTTGCTCATTAGGTCCCATTTTAAAATTTGCACATTGCCTACAATGTTATATGCGAACAGACGCTCCTAATGTCTTGGCAGGTGCTCGATTAGTCAGGCCTAATGCAAATGTCGGAAATTCAAAATGGCGGAAATTGCCGCTTCAGAACTTCTTTCTAAGATTATTATACACTTCAACCATTGTCACCTGCCGACTTAGGGCAAATACACTAGACAAACATGTACATAATTCATTGGTATAAGTCTGGCCGTGACACTCGCCTTATCACGCGAGAAATCCACTCCGGTGAATTCACCGGACTGATGGCAGATTTTTACAATGCACTGGTACCGTGTCTCTGAAGGCCATATAGACGTCAGTATTAAAAACAGCTGGCCTGGATAGAGACACAAACCGGGTCTACATTAATGTCATTATTATATACAGTATATATGGGCCTTCACATTTGCTCTTGAACTTACTCCACATGTAGACTAGTTTGTGAATTAAGTGCTTCTCCGACAATGTTGCCCTCATCATCTACCACAGCTGCACCTGTATCATCACAACTGGTTTCTATGCCCAAAACAAGTCGCCGCCCAATCGCAGCCGGTCGGGAGCTGTGACATCTAACTGACCTGGGGAGTCTACAGATCTCATTCGTAGGTTCTAAAATAGAATTTTGGCGGATATTTTCGTTTGACGACGAGGTGACATGGTGGAAATTATTTTTTCTATTTGTTCGAATGCACGAGGAAAGTTTTCTATAGGACATGCAAGGTAGTGCACGTCTTAAAACACCAAACTTTCCACACAATCCCAGGAGAAGGGCCGGTGTGTGTGGGATCATGGAGGCGGCCATCTTTGATTATCCCACAATGCACTTGTAAAAAGAACCGAGAGGGGTCTCGTAAACTTGACAAAGTTGTGCGAATTCCAAAATGTTTATTCATTTTTTCACTAAAATTCCATAAAATACCCTTACAAAATATGATTGTTGATGTTCGGGATGTTTTGAGGGAATATTGAAGCTTTAGAATCCAATTCGAAATTGTCAAAATTTGTATGCTTGTTTCCGAAATCATTCGAGCCTCTTGCATGCTGCAATAGCAATCGTGGCAGAGAACCGACTGAATGAGATTGCTCTACCGCCTCGTCGCATCTGTGTGTAAAAGAGTAGATCCATCCCCCCTTTCCCAAACTAGAACCTTCGGAGTTACCGCTTGTTACTTTTCAAAGAACCGCGTCCCTAGCTGGGGAACAGGGAAGGCTCGACAGAGACGAATTTGGGCTTTGAAGAACATGGCAGATCCAAAGATCGAGGAGGTTTTGGCACCCTTCAGGGCTGCTGTCAAAGAACAGGTACAGGACCTGACTTAATTGTCATGGCACCATCTTCATTAGATATATCTCTTGCAAAAGTATCTCAACAATTCTGGTACGTACCAGAATTGAGGTCGCAAAGTACAACATGACCTTATGCTCTAGTGTACTACTGTTAACTCATAACTGTATATCTGAAAGTTGTTAATTGTAATAATTGTCAATTATATGACTTGTACAAATGACCAAATTAATCATTCCTCTTTCCCTAAAATTGATTTTTTGGGAGTTTTGATGTTGACCAGATGGCTGAGGGTTTCTGGAAAATAATGAATGCGATAAATCACTCCCAAGTTATCATCACTACGACCTGGGATTGATGTGTAGCATTGTACTTGTAGGGGTTCATTCAGTTTGTGTGTGTTTGGGGGGGGGTGTCCCTTTTAACAGCGAGGCTGATCAACCGATTTGGGTTAAATTAAGAAATATAACCAATAAACCATTCTTAGCAAGAAAATCAATATTTCATGTGAGATCCTGGATTTCTGTGCAAGTTTTTTTGTCTGTACTTAAGAGAGACAGATTAGTCTTAATAAAGAGGTAAATCTAGTACCTTCTTTGAGCATTTAAGCAGAACATAAGAAAGGTGACAATAATAAGGAAAAAAATAGCAATTGTAAAGTGGTGTTCATCTAAGCCCTTGGCCGGTTTATTGGCTGCTAATGTAGCATATTGTGAGGGAATCTGATGCAATCGATGAGCAACCTCCAGCCAGCAGCCCACCTGCTGTACCTGCTGTACCTGCTGTACCTGCTGGTATGTCATGCTTGGATGATTCCCATAGCATGCAGCAATGTAGGCCATAGAGAACTTGTCTGACTGCCTACCCTGGTCATGACAGGACATGAAGAAAAACATGAGAACATAACTCTTAAGTAAAGTGACTCAAACTATGACAATGTGCAGCGCTTTTGAACATTTTACGAATGGAAAAGGCGCTATATAAATTCCAATTATTATTATTATTTAAATAACAAATCAGGGGGATGTAAATTACCTCAATTTAAAGTAAATCCAATAGAATAACAAATAAATGCAGTTAAAGAGGCGAAAATGTGCAATTGATGCATTTAAGTGATAAAGTGCATTTTTTGCCTTGCTGGCATCCTATTATGTAAATAGTACTAAGAGAAATGACCTGGGATCGCATTTGAACAACACCAGAGTTAATTGTAGAAGTTGAAGAAAACCCTAAAATCACATTCTTTTGGTCTCAAGTGATTAAGAGACCCCCTTTTCCTGGAGCCTTGGCCAAACACTGAAATATATACAATACAATAGAGGCAATATACTTATAGGGGAAAGTGAAGTTATAAACAGCATTTTATTATGAAACAATTTTTGATGGATGAGATTTATATGAGAGTAGAGGTATGTGCCTATTCACTCACATGGTTACGTTTGTTAGGCAAGAGGACATATATATATATATATATATATATATATATATATATATATATATATATATATATATATATATATATATATATATATACTAGTATATATATATATATATATATATATTGTGTGATATTGGTGTAGGCCATGTGTTATTAAGTAGATGTACATGTTATTTGTATATGTTGTTGGAGGCCATTAATACTTTTGCACAGAAAATCACAATCTTACATAATTAATTGAGTCTTTTACTAAACAAATGTACTATTTCTTGTATTTTTCTGGTGTTTGTAAGTTGTGTTTATTTGTTTGTGCCAACAGGGAGACCTGGTGAGGAAGCTGAAGCAGGAGAAGGCGCCTGAGAACGATGTGAAGAGAGCCGTCACAGAGCTCAAGGCTAAGAAAAAGGCTCTGGAAGATAAGGTCAGTACACATTAGTGCTCGGACAATAAATAGAAATATCGCCGACTTGATCGTTGCGCCACAATAATTGCGCTATCGATAACCCGAGGAATTATCGATAATGCACAATAATTCTCGTCATAAAAAATAAAACCATATGTGATTATCGGAAATTGTAAAACATGCAAGCTAAGTACTCACCACAACGCCAATTCTAATAGATCGATATACCGGCGATCCCCCTCTGATATTTAAACAAACCACTATTTTGGACTTCGAAATAACGTTAATGATCCCGCCATGAATGTGGGAACGCCACATATAACGAATATTAGAAGCGGCATTGTGGTGAGTCTAGTTACCAAATTGTTGTTATTTATAGATAATCTGTCGTCATCTGGGACGATATATATTGATAAAAACTCGTCAAAGCACTAGTACACATACCTAATGCCGGGAAGATTAATCATATAATCGATAAGTTTATCGATTTGCCATGATTTCAATATCAATATTTTATCTTGTTGCGAAAACTCTCAAGGTGGCACTCCATACTGTTGTTTGTTGCAGGAGCTTGCCCTGGCGCCCAAGGATGAGTACATGGACAGAGCCAAGCTGGAGGATCTCCTCAAACAGAAGTTCTTCATTGACCAGTCATTCTCCATATATGGAGGTAATAAAGTACACACATATATGTTAATCGTCAATTTCTCTTATTATTACAATTATATATTTGACAGATAGTAGAATGGCACTAAATGATCTTTGTGTGTCGATGTGCCTTTAAACACTTATTCATTCATACAGATAGTAGAGTTCAATCAACAGAGGCAATCAAAATCACTCATTAAATAGAATTCATCATTCAATCTTAAAGTAAGCCCGATTCCTTATAAATGCAATTCTGATTTATACCTGGAGACCTACATTTAGATAAATTAGTCCCAAGCTGTGGCTATGTGGAACTGTTCGTGTTTGCATCTTGAAATGCTTTAGTGGTACCATTCTAGTACCTACACTTTGGTTTATAAAACATGCTAGGCTTGATCAATTGTAATTGATCTGTCAATAATTATTTTGAGTGGTTAACCCTTATGCTGCTGGTGGCCAATTTTGCCATTATAAAATGATACAAAAAAGCTGTTAAATAGTACATGGGTACTCATCTGAAAGTACTCAGCGAGAGCTTTCTAATAAGTACCAATATAACAGGATTTGGATGTTTATATAAAAGATTGTTGCATCTTTGTGCTTTGGGCGAAAGTAGCCTCAGCATTGGAAGGGTAAATCAAGCTGAAAAAAGTTCTAAGCCATTCCTACTGTAAATTCTCGCAAATCTCGGACACTTTTTATTAATTACGATTTTCGTTGACTGATGGTGGCCGAAATTTACTGAAAATAGCGATCAAATGTCAGACACCGTGGCCGAGATTCGTCGATATTATCAATTGAAACGAAAGCTACATGTACTATGGTGTAGATGGAACTGAAAATTGATCGCGTACTTCGTACACAAGAATATATTTTTCCCCACAAAACCCTTATTGTCCACCTACCTGACTTGTCATTCCTCTGCTATATATACTAATAAAGTAACTTGCCTCCCTTGTATGTTGTTTTCTTGTTTATTCTTGCTGCTGAACGTCAATTACGCATTGAATTATATACTTGTTCAAGTTGTTGACAAGTCTTATTTCGAAATGGCGCTGCCAAGCTGTATTCCACTCTACACGCAGAAATGCGATACCTACTTCCGGTTTCGCACCGATCGTCTTTTGGCGAATATGGGCACTAGAAACGATTGTTAATAATCTAAAATCAATCGCAAACTTTGGAAATCTAAATGTTTTTTTCTTATATCAATGAAATTTACTTGGTGGCCGACTTTTGGTGAAATGTGTCCTTGGATGAATCGGGGGTGGGCGAATTTCCCAATAATCATTTAGTAGATTGATTATAGTGGCCGAGTTTCCTAGGGCGGCCGAGATTTCCGAGAATTTACGGTACCACTTGTTGTGTCTGTTGTAGGTGTGAATGGCCTGTATGACTTTGGGCCGATGGGGTGTGCTATGAAGTCTAACCTGCTGCAGACGTGGCGGAACTTCTTCGTGCTGGAGGAGCAGATGCTGGAGGTGGACTGCTCCATGCTCACGCCGGAAGCCGTACTCAAGTAAGATAACACTAGGGCTGTCATTGATAAGAAATACTTATCAATTTGATAATCGACATAATTATTACCGATATGCTACTTTGATTCGATTCATTGAATCAAATTCAAAATAAATGAAAACCAGCATTGTGCTCATGAGCAATGGTTGCGGTTCGCGTGGGGTGATTTTTTGACCGATTGATCACAGCCCTAACACATACACCTGTGTGAATTCTGGGATAAATGGAACGGAAGCACACAGTTGCGATGGGGAGTTAATGCTGATCAAGCTGTGTTTTCCTGGTAAATAAAGTTTATTTACCTAATTTGCATATGAATCTTAACCTTGTGCCTTCTTCAATTTCGACAATGGATTAGGTATTTTTATCGATTTATCAATACGGGCTGTATCAATGACAGCCATAGATAACACACATATTCCTTATTTTACCATCATTCATCCCTGTGTAGAAAATTAGTCTCTGGAATTTCCTAAGACTGTCATTGACATCCATTTTTTTTCGATGCGATCATTGACTTTTTTTTTTAATTCCACTTATTTTGATTCGATTTTGAAGATCTGCACTAATAGGATATTTTCACATGTTCCACACTAGTTTTGTTGCTAGGATCCTAAGATTCTCACAATACAAAGACATAAAAGTTTTCTCAACATTTTTTGATTGAATACTTTCTATTCATTTTTTTTATTAATGTCTTAAAATGGCAAACCAATGGTGTAAAAGGTCTAAAAAATGTGTTTACTCTACAATCGATCAATTGGCATAACAATTGACATAATATTTTTTTCTCGATTAATTGGTAAAATTATTTTGATTGAGATACTTCTCATATTAATGACAGTCCTAGAATTTCCCTCATTTCGTGAGAGTAGTTTTTTGTTTGTAACTGAACATTTCTGTCTTTATCGGTTAGCTGCATTTTAGCGCTGAGTTGTTGTTTGTATGTTCACAGAGCTTCAGGCCACGTGGAACGATTCTCAGACTATATGGTGAAGGACATGAAAAACGGGGAATGCTTTCGAGCCGACCATCTTATTGAAGGTGAGTATCTTGCTTCACACCTGTGATCTAAATAATGAATAACACAAGAATTGTCAAAAATTGAATTATGAATATGAAATGATAAAATGATAAAATACACATAATACTAATAAAGATGTATCCTTTTCACATATTGATAGTGTTATAAACATTTTAGACAAAATAAAAAACATTGATCAGAAACTGAAATACAGCTTGGTTCAAGCTTTAAAAACTAAGAATTCCTTGAAATGTAAAGAAAAAACAATTTCAATGAGAATTTTGTTACCGTTTTAATTTAATATATTTTTGCATAATGATTTTGCTTGTAGTTGGTTGCCATTACCAAAAAAAAGCACAATGTGATATTGTATTCAGCATACTATTGATTTAACAGGCAAACTTAATACCCTGTAATACATGGTAAAACTAGAAAACTGCATGCATTATCAAACCTTTTTCTGCATTCCAGCTCATATTGAGAAACTACTCAGTGACAAAAAGATTGCAAATGATTTGAAAGTGGAGTTGGAGAGAATATTGCCAACTGTAAGTATTAGTATTCTAAATGACTTACTTCTTGCAATGAAATGCACTATCTGATATTGTCCTCATCACTGCATTATATAGGATATTTCCTTAAAGTATTGATGATTATGTTTTCCCGTAGTCATAGCTATTGACAGATTAGTGAGGTCACTGTCTAGATCCACTCAGGAATGATGCAGGAAAGATGTTATTAGACAAGAGAAGAACTGTAACTTGTTGCATTATTTTATTTTTAAGTCTACCAGTTTGCCATCAGCAAGACTGGCTGCCCAAGCATGTATGTACCTGGCTGAGATCATTGCTATTGCAAAGTAAGAAACACATAAACAGATGGTAGAGATCTTATACCGAATATATCATTCATTGGATCATATGCCTTGAGGTCCATTTTAAGGAGGATTTTGCTTTCACTTTCTCATGATTTTGCCTTGTGTTTGTTGTAGCTTGATAACCTGGATGATGCTGGGATGGGAGAGGTCATCAAGAAATACGACATGAAATCTCCCGTCTCCGGCAACGATCTCTCGGCTCCCATGGAGTTCAACCTCATGTTCAGCACCTCCATAGGACCATCCGGGAACCTGAAAGGGTAAGAATTAGCTCCACATCGGCACTAGGATGGGGTCAAAACAGCTCAGTTGGTTAGGCGTTGGACCAGTAATAAGTGGCTCGCTGGTTCAATTCCTGGCCTGGGCACTTTGGTCTGTCCTTGAGCAAGACAGTTTATTCCATATTGCCTCAGTCTAGCCAGCTGCAAAATGGGTACACAGCCTACATCAAGATTCAGAAACATGGTGCCCAAAAATAAGCAATTGTAAAATTTATGGGCGTCCAAAGTTTTGAGGGGACCACAATATACTCAGATTTCAACCATAAACATGTATAAATTTATAAGAATAAGGCTTGATATCCTTATACAATGTCATGGGAATTATATGGAGATGAACAATTGATTGAGATTGACTTTTTAAGAAATTCCTCACCAAAATTTGGATGGCCTGACGGGGGCTTTTTAAAAAGACACCCAGACGCCCTGCTGTCTAAGACCATGGCCCACATGCTAGTCAGGTACTTAGCCAGGACCTGTATTGCCTGTCTTTTGGACAGACAGTTTCCAGAAAACCTGCTTTTTGGACAGGCAAAAATTTCAATGAAGAATTTTTGATTTTGACATTGTGGGGATAATAACCAAATATATTCCTAATAAACCCTCTGTAAATTGCCCTGTTTGACACAATAGGGTAAGAAATGCAGTTGGTATAAGAATTTGTAGTAGATTAGTAGCTAAATCTGGACGGGCAGAAATTTTGGAATTGCTGTTTTGGACAGACATTTTTGGAGTCATGGCTAAGACCCTGACACTAGTCATGCACCAACAAAATAGTTGATCTGTTTCAAGATAGTTGATCTGTTTCAAGATCATGGCATTATACAAGGTCATGGTATTGGTAACATTCGTGGACATTTTGATAGACGACATATACACACTTTTGTGAACTGCAGTGTGGTATATGATATTAACTTATCTAGGAAATTCTGAAGTTGTGAGAGACAGAAAATGTCAAATCCAGTACAAACAATAATGGGTGAAAAAATACTTGTAATTGTAGAAGCTCACCGCTTAAGCTGTCAAGTATTCATACTGTTAACAAATTTGCACAATTTGTTAATATTGGTATTATTTAGTGATATTCAAGAAGTGTGCTGAGTTATTGCGGTATTTTCTATGGCACCTCTCCGCATGGTCTTAGCCAATACTTGGAAACAGGGTGTCCAAATAGAGGTTTCATAGACTTTTGCGTGTCCAAAGTGTGGTGCAAAGTACATACTACTAATAAAATATACCCTATATATTTACAGATTTTGCTTTTTTAGGCCAGTAACTGCTTTGTGTGTCTTATAAAAGTGACACTACAGCTTCTACATCTTCTATCTTCTAAGAAAAGTCATCATCAGCAAATTCTGACATAAATTTTGGGGTGTCCAAACTGTCAAAAGACAGTGTTCTGGGTGTCCAATTGACACGCTGGACGCATAGGCGGCTAAGTCCCTGCCTCTCCGCCTCCTTTCTGTGCCTGGCTGATACCTGACTGTTGTCTTTGTAAACCTCTCTGTCTTTTCTAGGTTTCTCCGGCCAGAGACTGCTCAGGGAATCTTCGTCAACTTCAAGCGGCTGCTGGAATTCAACCAGGGCAAGCTGCCCTTTGCGGCAGCGCAGATAGGCAACGCCTTCCGTAACGAAATCTCACCCAGGTCTGGGCTCATCCGAGTAAGGTAAAGACAACTTCAGCAACACACAAAACTCTCTGGATCCAGAGGTTTTCGGAACTAGGGTTGGATGCCATGTGTCGGCAGTATAATTGGTGTAGTAAGGGGGGGGGGGGGGGGGGGGGAGGTGGACTGTAACGTGTTCGTAATCGGCGTTCATTTACACTACAGGTCTGTAGTGTAAATGAACGCCGCTACGCGTCGCCACCGTCGCGTATTATAATTAGCTTCCAATTACTTGTGACGTCATCAAAACTGTAAAATCCCTAATTTCACTGATTTAAGAAAGGTTATTTAATTTCCTAAAAGTGTATTCTTAGTACAATTGGTCCATTGAATGTATCCATGCTGTTTGACCAAAACAGAGTGGACGCTATCATACATAACTGGAAGAACCAAGTTTTCTCTAATGAAAGAATCCATGGCGTTCCACTAAGGCAATCGACGTGTTTGAAGCCGCCTATCGGCGGGTTCCGGAACCTCGCGTCTAGTATCTATGCATTCAGTTTCCAGGGACCAACATAAGTTTACTTCAGATGTCTTATAAACATTTCTCCTACAAATATTTTCGCTTCTGTGCTTTGACATGAGAAAACTTTGTCAAATGAAATTTGTTTGGCTGCTTTTGGTCACCGTAAACACTTCAGGGCTCGACATCAAGACTAGCCCCGTTGCCCCGGGCTAGTTATTGAAAGTCAGGCTTGTAATTGTAGTAAATTCTACCTGTGAGTAGCCCTGAGGGGCTAAATAGAATTAGAATATCAGCACTGAAAAAAGTATGAAACCCTGCTTTGGTTCTGCATACCTGGATGATAATATAATTCAATTTAACACAATACACTGTATTCTTTTCTTGTTGTCAACAGAGACTGTTATCTACAGAGGTCACTATTTGAAAAAAAATGTCATTAATATCAGGGCTAGCAAAAATATCTCAGGGATAGTAAGAGTTACAGTTACTAGCCCTGCTGGGCCTAGGATTTTTTTCTTAATGTTGAGCCCTGCACTTACTCTGTCTGTTTATTTCAGAGAATTCACAATGGCTGAAATTGAACATTTCTGTGACCCGCTAAACAAAGACCACCCTAAGTTTGAGAATGTTGTGGATTACAAGGTGATGCTGTACTCGGCCTGTAACCAGATGGACGGGAAATCACCCGAAGAGTGGACCATAGGAGAAGCCGTAGCACAGGTATAGTAAATCTTCTTGAGGAAAAACTCCCAAGAAATACTGTGGAATGGCTAATTTTTTCTGTGTAACAATTTCCTCTAATTAATTTTTTTTTGGGGGTGTTTCCGTTCCTAATATTTCCCGTTTTATGTTGATTTTAAATTTCGATATTCCAAAGAGTAAATATTAATGGATAAGTACAAGGATTTCTCCATGTTTATTAGTTATGGACATGTACTGTATTGTTTTTTCCTGTGTTGTTTATTTCCATTTGAAGGCATTCGGAAAAACGGGAAAATAAAACACGGAAAAATTAGCCATTCTACAGAAGTTGGCCACAAAAGCAGCTTGTAAAAGTGTTCAAGCGACTGATGGCGTAAAGAAGCCTCATCATCGTGGGCCTGGGATGGTTGCTCTTTGTAAGATCAGCTGTAGACTTGCTACAAGTCTGTGATATCTGGCTCTTTCACTGATCTGACTTGAGTTGATTTCACTCCAGTATTAGTTCTGAATAAATCCTCAAGGGGGACACACTTGAGCTCTAGTCTGAATCACTTGCCTGTTCAAATTGAGCCACTCGACTTCTTCAAATCCTTTAACCAATTACATTTATCAGCCTATTGTGGTACAGCCCCAACTCATGAAAACAGTGCTTCCATCTATAGTTTGAGAGAGACATCAAACCTACTTAGTATGTATACCATAATAGTGGTGGGGGCATTATACCTTACACAGCCTGAGAACCAGGCTAGATCAGCTGCTACCAGAAGTGCAAACATAGTCTTAGCCAGCAGGGCGCCTGGGCGTCTTTTGGGCACCCAAACCCTTAAGAAGCACCCCTCAGGACACCTCAAATTGTTTGGTGTCGAATATCTTAAAATATATATTTCAAGCATATAATTAAATTTTGTCATCTCCATATAATTCCCATGACATCTTATAAGGAAATTATTCCTTAGTTTGATAAATTTATGTTTATGGCTAAAAATCTGAGTATATTGTGGTCCCCCTTAAAAATTTTCACTCCCAAAAATGTTTCAAATGCCAATTTTGGGCTCTGGGTATCTAAATCCTGGCTAAGACACCAAGTGTAATGTTCCACCTCTGACATACTGGTTATGGCAGAGGTTTACTGTCCTCTGCTTTCATGCCTCAGAAGGGCAGGTTCTGTAATTAACCATTCCATCTCAAGTGATTATCAATGGTCATGGAACCGTTAGAAGTAGATACAAAAAATTGTTAAAACACATACAGCTCTCTTCAAGTTGAATATTCCACAATAATAGAAGGAACAGAATTGGCAAATAGGTGGCAGGACCTGCACAATCTGGGTGCAGCTAAACGGATGAAATAGCAAGGGAAAAATGAAAGTAAACCTTTCCTATGTGAAATATTACAATATTGATACCAATTCTGTTCAGTTATGTCTTAAACCTTCCCTCTCAAGTTATATGGGTTTTTGTATCTTAGCAAACATACTGTATAACTGGTATTTTTTACAGGGATTTAATTTTTGTGCTCCCAATGTTAAGTTTTTGTTAACGCCAAAATCACATCCTTCATATAAATATCTACATAGTAATAAATATTTAGTTTGAATGTTTGGATGCACAAATTTAAAGTAGCACAAATACCCTCCAGCGGGGCTGTGAAGCATATTTTTTAGCACTCCAATTGTTTGTCCTTGACCTTGCAGAAACTTATAGCCAATCAGACGCTAGGATATTTCATGGCCAGAATTCACGCCTTCATGACGAGGGTGGGCGTCGACCCCAAGAGATTGCGGTTCCGTCAGCACATGTCCAATGAAATGGCTCATTATGCCTGTGACTGCTGGGATGCCGAGTGCAAGACCTCATATGTAAGTATTTCTCTCCACATGAAATCACCATAAGAACTTCATGTGAATCACCATTGTAATGTCCTATATATGCCGTATATCTTGTGACATTACCATCAGAATGTCCCAAGTAAGTCTTTATCTCATGAAATCATCATAAGAATGTCCTATATGAATAAGCCTTTGTCTTGTGGAATCACCATCAGAACATCCTATGTAAGTCTTGTCTTGTGGAATCACCATCAGAACATCCTATGTAAGTCTTGTCTTGTGGAATCACCATCAGAACATCCTATGTAAGTCTTTTATTTTATGGAATCACCATCAGAACACCATCCTATGTAAGTCTGGTCTTGTGGAATCACCATCAGAACATCCTATGTAAGTCTTGTCTTGTGGAATCACCATCAGAACATCCTATGTAGGTCTTGTCTTGTGAAATCACCATCAGAACATCCTATGTAAGTCTTGTCTTGTGGAATCACCATCAGAACATCCTATGTAGGTCTTGACTTGTGGAATTACCATCAGAACATCCTATGTAAGTCTTGTCTTGTGGAATCACCATCAGAACATCCTATGTAGGTCTTGTCTTGTGAAATCACCATCAGAACATCCTGTGTAGGTCTTGTCTTGTGGAATCACCATCAGAACATCCTATGTAGGTCTTGTCTTGTGAAATCACCATCAGAACATCCTATGTAAGTCTTGTCTTGTGGAATCACCATCAGAACATCCTATGTAAGTCTTGTCTTGTGGAATCACCATCAGAACATCCTATGTAGGTCTTGTCTTGTGAAATCACCATCAGAACATCCTATGTAGGTCTTGTCTTGTGAAATCACCATCAGAACATCCTATGTAAGTCTTGTCTTGTGGAATCACCATCAGAACATCCTATGTAAGTCTTGTCTTGTGGAATCACCATCAGAACATCCTATGTAGGTCTTGAATTGTGGAATTACCATCAGAACATCCTATGTAAGTCTTGTCTTGTGGAATCACCATCAGAACATCCTATGTAGGTCTTGTCTTGTGGAATCACCATCAGAACATCCTATGTAGGTCTTGTCTTGTGAAATCACCATCAGAACATCCTATGTAAGTCTTGTCTTGTGGAATCACCATCAGAACATCCTATGTAAGTCTTGTCTTGTGGAATCACCATCAGAACATCCTATGTAGGTCTTGTCTTGTGAAATCACCATCAGAACATCCTATGTAGGTCTTGTCTTGTGAAATCACCATCAGAACATCCTATGTAAGTCTTGTCTTGTGGAATCACCATCAGAACATCCTATGTAAGTCTTGTCTTGTGGAATCACCATCAGAACATCCTATGTAGGTCTTGTCTTGTTGAATCCCCATCAGAACTTCCCATGTAAGTCTTGTCTTGTGGAATCACCATCAGAACATCCTATGTAAGTCTTGTCTTGTGGAATCACCATCAGAACATCCTATGTAAGTCTTGTCTTGTGGAATCACCATCAGAACATCCTATGTAAGTCTTGTCTTGTGGAATCACCATCAGAACATCCTATGTAAGTCCGGTCTTGTGGAATCACCATCAGAACATCCTATGTAAGTCTTTTATTTTATGGAATCACCATCAGAACATCCTATGTAAGTCTTTTGTTTTGTGGAATCTACATCTGATTGTACTTTTTAAACACACTTGTATGAGCAAAAGTTCTAGATTTTCATTTTCATTTCATCATTTGCTGGCTGCAACACTCCTAGTTTTGAGCACTTCCCTGACTGTCTGTGTGTGTTTTTCAGGGCTGGGTGGAGTGTGTGGGCTGTGCAGATCGCTCCTGTTACGACTTGACGCAGCATACGAAGGCCACTGGAGTGAAGTTAGTCGCGGAGAAGAAGCTAGCAGAACCTATATCCTTTAATTCATTATTGACCAATGACATTTCAATGCAGGGTCTTAGCCAGGATTTCAAAAATGCCTGTCCAAAACAGTAATTCCAAAATTTCTGTCCGTCCAGATTTAGCTACTAATCTACTTCAAATCCTTATACCAGCTACATTTAATAGCCTAGTGTATCAGAAAGGGTAATTTACACTTCAGCTATACCCTAGCAGATGTTTTGTTAGGAAGATATTTGATTATTACCCCCAAAAGTCATAATTGAAAAATTTTCATAAAATTTTTGCCTGTCCAAACAGGAGGTTTTTAGAAAACTACCTGTCCAAAAGATAGCCAGAGGCACATTGTCCAGGCTAGAAGGGATCTGGAGGATGTCTCCCAGAAAATGTTGAAAATGTGCATTTTGGGGCGCTATTAGGCGAAATAAGGGAAGTTAAAGTTGAAAAGAAAACATTCTCAAAATGTTCCAGTTGATAGTTGATATATCCATTTGCATCCATTTGCTTGGCTACTATAATGTAACATCTGGTTGCAAAATCACACGCTCCAGGGGCAAATGCCCCTAGATTATTATTGAGGTCATTCCTCGTCAAGTCCACAATGTGAGACCAGACTCAATGGCGTGCATATACAAAAAAGGCTCACCTTCTTATATGTCTGAGCCACCCTTAAAAAAGATATGGCAAATCTTTTCAAAAAAAAAATCCACAATGTGAGTAAGTGTCCTTGACGTTCCTGACAAGACAGTTGATGTGGTGGAGTGCGTGGCGCAGAAGGGCGTGCTGGGCAAGGCGTTCAAGAAGGCAGCCAAGGCCATCATGGAGGAGCTGGGCAAGCTGGAGGAGGACGCCCTCGGGCGACTAGAGGCAGAGCTTAAGGACAACGGGTACGTGCCCACCACAGTCTTAGCCAGAGGGGCGTCTGGGTGTCTTTAATGGACACCCCGACTCTCAAAAATCACCCAAAATAGTTTGTGACAAATTTCTAAAAATGTCAATGTCAAGCACATAATCGGATAATTTTCACCTCAATATAATTCCCAAAAATCAAAGTAAATAGTAATGGGGGCGTGCAAAACCACATGTGCACAACTTTGATTATTAAACGATCAACTGTCGTTCAAATGGACTGATGATGGACCTTGTGACCGACTCCAAACACTATCAATTACTAGCATTCTGAGTCAGTATGGTATCAAATGGGTAATCAATAAAGGTCAAAACACCTACCACTTATCAGTATAATATTGGCTTACTGCCGTCTGTTCTCTGAGTTGAGGCAGTTCTCTATTTAGTAGACATTCTGTGAAGTTGATATTACTGAATGTAAGAGAATTGTCACCTGGAAAGCCGTCAGTATCTTCAACAATATTGTGAACAGCGCAAAGTCAGAAGGTACTTAATCCTTATTATTTTCTCTAGCATTCTAAACATGATCATGGCCATCCAGTTGGTGTTGGAATAAATCTGGGAGGCCCTAGAAAATACTGACTAAAAAGCTTAAAGGTCACTGTCAGCTTTCTCACATGTCTACTTATGGTATATTTTCTTGTGTCTTGTGATTTGCAGGGAGGCTGTGGTTAAAGTAGGAGAAGAGAGTTACACAATTAAGGCTGACATGGTGACCATCAAGCGCTATCAGAAAAAGGTCTACGGTAAGCACCCATCAGTCTTTACTAGTGTTGCATACCGTTAACATAGAACGGCGAAACGATACCAGTGGTATTGGTATCGTTAACAGTGAAACTGTACGTGACTTTGTTACAAGTTACCAGTTTCAATCGCTAATTTGCTTCGGTTAACTTGATGAGCGCCACCACACACCACATAACTCCGATGCTCAAAAACGAACCGGTGCTTTTTAGCACACGTTCTCAATGATACGGTTAAATACCGATCTTTTTCAAAACGAATCTTGGTACCCGAGTGCCGTTATGCAACCCTAGTCTTCACGTAGGAAAGCAGCAAAAGATTCCAGAATCATACCTTTGATTGACGTTACATAGGTGGCTTAATTTCTCATTGTTGTGGGGCAGACTTTCCCAGAAGGGAGTGCATACCACTTCAGTGAGAAATGTGAAATGCAATGACGTGGACTTCATTGGCCAAATTAAACTTTTACATTCATGGATTCCACGGAGTTTCACAACATATGTTTCAAAAACAAGATTAGCAGCAAATGTGTTCATTCTTTTTTTAGCATACGATCACACTTAGCATTTGATTTACCTGAACTGATATCATTAATATTGGATATGATAGCACTCGAAAGTGGCAACCACTGTGCCTTCCCTATTCCAAACATGCTGGACCCAACATTTCTATATCTTTCACCATTCTCAAATAGTTGCCTTAGATATATAATGCCCCCAAGCTTATTTTATGGAGGACCTTGCGATTCAATGGATGAAAACAGTCATTCTTGATTCAGTGCTTTAGCTTTAGCTAGGATTTAAAAACTTGGTGTGAAAAATTGGCAATAATGGAATATTTGGGTGTCCTAGTTTTCGAGGGAGACCACAATATATTTAGGTAAACTACCAAAAACATGTTTAGAAAAGGCAAATTATCAGTATGCAATGTTATTGGAATTACATTAAGCTATTTTCAATTATTTCCTTGCAATTGACTTTTATAGATTTTTTTTTTACAAAAGTTGGGTGCCCTGGTATGAGGTATTATGAGGGGTTTTGGTGTCCAAATGACACCCAGACACCCTACTGGCTATGGCCCTACTTTATTCTGCTTCTTCTAAACCTTCTAAACCAGATTCCCTAAAGCTCAGCTCATGTTTTTCATTATCGTTTACTCCAACGATTGAGAAAGATGACTGATTGATTAATGTTTTGGGTTAATCTTCGTAGCACTATTAAAAACTGCTTTTCTGTTTCAGTGGAGGAACTAGTGCCATCTGTGATTGAGCCTTCGTTTGGCATAGGGCGAGTCATGTACTCAATATTCGAACATAACTTCAAGGTGCGAGAGGGAGATGAACAGAGAACGGTAAGTTGATTACAGTTTGAGCATTGTATTGCAGTATATGTATACTGTAAATCACTTAAGTATAGTTGGAATAATAAGATAGCGATGACAGCGCTCTGCCCATATGCGCTATTGTAAAATCTTCTTATTAAATTCTTAATTGAACTTGTTACTGCTTTTCCAGTTCAGCGCTATACTTAGATCACGCTATACATGCCAGTGCTGTAATTGCGCTATATAATGTTCAGGCCCTGTTTAAGTGATTTACAGTATGTGTGTATATATATATATATAAATATATATATATATATATATATATATATATATATATATATATATACATATATATATATATATATATATATATATATATATATATATATATATATATATATATATATATATATATATATACCCTGTAAAGTTCGAATTATTGGTGAGTTTATATTTAGTGAATCGATCTATTTTTCGATAATAGCGGATCGTATTATTAGCGTCTGGGCCGTCACCAAAAGCGCCATCTGAGTAGTGGTATTCTAATTCATGTACTAATCTACCACTCATGCCCTAAGATACTGACTACACCTTTCTTCACTAAGGCGCAACCACCTAACAAGTGAAATTAATGGTTCAAGATTATCCGATCCAGCTGTGAACGGTACTCAGGTGTCAATGAATGCCCGTCCTGACTGGTATATTGCAATTAAGGAAATCAGATCCACCGTGATTACGCGCATCATTCAAATTTTGTTGTACTTCGTGTGTCTAGGTATATACGTATGGTTATCAACTGACCATGTGTAATTGTGACTAGATACGCAATTTGAATACAAAATAGAACAAATATTAACGGATCGTAATATTAACGAATCGGACCCACTCATTAACATCACTAATATTACTTCCACATTAATATTTCGAACTTTACAGTATATATATATATATATATATATATATATATATATATATATATATATATATATATATATATATATATATATATATATATATATATTTATCACTGCGCGGAAGATAAAATGAAATATCTCCTACTTGATTGTTGCTCCACGATAGTCGCGCTATCGATAACCCAAGGAATTATCAATAATGCACAATAATTCTCGTCAAACTCCGAGTAAACAAACTGCCATTTTGGACTTCGAAATCACATTGACGATCCCATCATGTACATGATTTTAATCAATTTCAAAATGGCGGCTGTTTTGTTTATGGGGGAGGGATCGCCGGTATAACTATCTATTATAAGTGGCGTGGTTAGTGAAGTTACCAAATTATCATTTTTTATCGATAATCTGTCACTATATATCAATTTAAAAACAAGTTTCCTGTTCCTTGGAAGAATGACAAAAGAAAAATTATAAATCTAAATTCCAATAACACCAGAGGTAATGAGTGGCAGGGAGCGACTTGAAACAAAGAATAAATGCCACTGATTCAAAAATGCAGGCATTCCCTAACATAAAAGAATTATTCATTTGCAAAGTTTGAATTATCCTAACGTTTGAAAATATGAATAACTTTATGCATATTGTTTTTCAGTACCTGGCCTTACCACCGATCATCGCACCCTATAAATGCTCAGTCTTGCCGCTCAGCAACAACCCAGACTTCAAGCCTTTTGTCAAGAAAATATGTAAGTTGCAAAGAGGTTGAAAATAGTCTTATTACTGTAATTTCACGTGTATAAGACGAACCCATGTATAACACACACTCCCTGTTCGGGCCTCTAAAATGATGTATAGACCTTAGATTTGTATATAGTGTGCACCCCCTTTTCGGAAATATTGTGCAAAATCAACTTCTACTGAAGAACGCTAGAAAACCAGTAAAGCGCATTTCGAAATGAGCGAAATGTGACATCAACGTGACATCAATTCTTATCACTCTGTGTCAGTGCCCGCTACCCATTGTCCTAGGCATGATATTGATTGTAAGCAATAAATTCCAACGGAGGGTGGTACTGTAATTACAATTCGTAAACACTGCGGTGAATGTTGATAGGCATTGTCTTGGCCACAGTATTATTGTAATTAGGAGGTCTCCGAGTGACCTGAGGACTCGATGTAAAACACCCTATATCTGTAGCTTTAAGTATAAGATGCACCCCCGATTTGAGTGTAAAAATTTGTGTAAAAAAGTATGTTTTATACACACAAAATTACGGTGTATGTATATTTGATCAAAGACATTATTTTGTGGCTCAATTTTCCAATATGATGCATAAGAAACGGTAGTGTAAATATGTATATTTTTCTAGGTCTATCTCACATAGGGCTAGTGAGCACCAGTAATGCACTTGTCCTTTTGAAATTCAAAATTTAATTTTTATATCAAATTTTACCAGCCCTACCCCAAACATTATGCTGATGGGTTCCAGTATGTTCTGGTGCATTGGGCAAAAACTAAAACCCATGAATACATTTCATTTACCTATAGATCTGAAATTCAGTTAGCTTCAAACCTGACTCAACATTTAAACCCAGTTCTTTTTTGTGACAGTTGCACTAGCAATGAAACTAAATTTGTGAAGGGTTTTTTGCTTTGTATGAGGGGAGTATGTATTAAATTGTGGAGGGGATTTGCCAAACCTCTTTAACCTCCTCTGTATCTCAACCAGAACTTTCCCTGTGAGACATCAACTAAACCTACAACTCTCCTAGAAATATTGTTACTTTCTAGTCTCTGGGGAGGACTTTTCTAAAAAATAAAAGCGAAAAACAGAGCACGGAATGCCCAAAAAATAAGTAGGCTCATAACATTCAAAATTTATTGGCAAATACACCTATTACAATGTTTTATTGGCAAATACATGTGACATGCTGCATTTTATTGGCACATACTCATTTCATTTTACAGCTCAGAATTTGACGTTGCATGATGTATCGCACAAAGTGGATGACAGCACCGGCTCCATCGGTCGGCGATATGCAAGAACCGACCAAATCGCTGTTCCTTATGGCGTCACCATAGATTTTGACACACTGAAAGAACCGTACACAGCAACTCTGAGAGAGAGGGACTCCATGAAACAGATCAGAGCCCCGGTGAGTGCTCAACCCATTAACCCTGTCATCACTGGAGATCACCTCGACAGGTGTCGTCTGGACCTCCGATACTTTTTAAAATAACACTAAAATTATTCATAATTTCACAAAATATTTGAAGAGGAGATGTGGGTTGGGTTTTGAACAACATTTCTCCTCCAAGTATTTTCTGTGAATTGCTTTTGTTAGAGAGGTATCACCAAAAAAGTCAGGCGATTTTGGGCACTACTGGCATGCATGGGTTGATGCTTGCAGCGACCAAAAGCAAGTTTTCCAGACAAAAGCATAGTTGGAAATATATTTGAATGAGAAATATTGATCAGAACACTACTAACACTACTAACATTCTATCATGTATTTTGTAAAAGCGGCCTTGATTTCCAAGATATCAAAGTGTCAGAAATTCAGATGATAATTTCAAGAACAGCTCTTAAGCATTAATTGGTTGTCCTCCTGTCCATCACCACAGCCACACAAATACGCAGAAGCGGCAGGGTGAAAATTCTCTGGAAAAATCTGCCAGACGCTGAAACTCACAGAACCCAACCGACCACTCACACTCTGACATTTTGCCAGGCTATGCTAGGCTGCTAACAGTGCAATTTATGATGGCATGCAGATGACACCCTAAATGATGGAAATGAGTTAAGAAAAACAAGCAAACCATTTTCTGTTGATTGAGTTGAATCACGTTGTGTATTTTCTTGATTCCCCTGGAGAGGTACCCTCTTGTCAGACTCATGTCAGCTCTTATGCTCATTGGCATGTCTTTGAGATCCTACTTCAAATCTGCAAAATTGACCATACTGTTGCTGATAATACCACTGCATGTTTACCTTATTTCTAATAATATAGCATCAGATTGAAATATTTTGGTGATAATTTCAAATTTTTGATATATTCCATGTTTCTAAATGTTATAACCATCATTGCATGTACCATGATATACATTGATTCCCTGTAATTTTGGTCATTCTTATTTGTTCATTTAATTTTTCATGAGAGAAGGTTTATCGATATCTCTTGAAAGTAAAAGATTTAAGGGAGTGGTTCAACTACCGGGTGATCACAATTAAGTATAACATCCTGAGAAATTAAATATTAGTGACTTCCACAATTTGGTCTCCCTCTGTCCGTGTAGTTTCTATTAACATATATCAACATTCAACAGTTGCGCCCACTTTTTATTTCACTTTAATATCTGATACTATTGTATTGGTGTCGTGTTCTATATTTTGTCCTTATTCTCATTAGTTCCCACATCCAACGTTTTTGTGTAGGTTTGTGTTTGTAACATTTTAAGGAAAGTTTTTTTCTCTCCTTTCTTTCAGCTGGATGAGCTTCCCAAGCTGGTGAGTGATCTGTCCAGCAGCAAGAGGTCCTGGGAAGACGTTCTCAACAACTACCCGCTCTTCCAGCAGCAAGAGAACACCAAATAAAGTCACAACTACCACCGCAATTACCTCCAAGGCTGCAGCATCCATAGGTTCTTTACTACATCTCTCCAGCAGCAAGAGGTCCTGGGAAGACGTTCTCAACAACTACCCGCTCTTCCAGCAGCAAGAGAACACCAAATAAAGTCACAACTACCACCGCAATTACCTCCAAGGCAGCAGCATCCATAGGTTCTTTACTACATCTCTCCAGCAGCAAGAGGTCCTGGGAAGACGTTCTCAACAACTACCCGCTCTTCCAGCAGCAAGAGAACACCAAATAAAGTCACAACTACCACCGCAATTACCTCCAAGGCGGCAGCATCCATAGGTTCTTTACTACATCTCTCCAGCAGCAAGAGGTCCTGGGAAGACGTTCTCAACAACTACCCGCTCTTCCAGCAGCAAGAGAACACCAAATAAACTCACAACTACCTCCAAGGCGGCAGCATCCATAGGTTCTTTACTACAAACTGCAGGACACTACTAAATACAAATCAAGACTACCAACAGCAGTTATCTCCTACATTCATAGCTTCTTGACTCCTTCAACATTTTTTCTTGCATATCAACACGGCATGCTACAATTTTTGTTGCTAACTTATACAAAAGAGAATTTCCCTTGCTAAGCATATTGTACGAACAGGTAAAAATCGTTACCACCAAGTTATTGGTGATCTTTCTCCTTAATATATCCCAGTACTTAAGATATCAAATCTTTTCTCGTCATTATCCATGTCAAGAAAATACCTTTTTGTAAGCTTGTTTTAACCCTTATGCTGCTGGTGCCTAATTTGGCCAGTACAAAATGATGAAAAAAATATTTTGAAAAAAAGACTGAAACCCTGGCACATGGGAGTACTCGGCGCGAGCTATCTAATGAATACCAACATGACAGGGTTTAGATGGATTTCAAAAATCTTGGCATCTGAGAGTACTCGGCGCGAGCTATCTAATGAATACCACCATGACAGGGTTTAGATGGATTTCAAAAACCTTGGCATCCTTGTGCTTTATATGAAAGTACCCTCAGCAATGGAAGGGTTAAATTGATCTTGTTACTGAAGTTTGAAGGAAATCTCACCATATTTTGGTATAAATCTCAAATACTAGTACTTGGTAGGCGTCCAAATGTGCTAATTTTGTAAATAGGAATTCAGATTGGTGTGATGAATCCTGGTAGTTCTTGCAATAATGAAATGTCAGCACTTGATGTGAGACTGAAATGAATGCAATCTCAAGTTTTTTACAATCAATTTTGCTGGGTTTGCTATCTGATTTTGTCTCATTTAATATTTATCAACACTTTCTGCCATTTTGGGCAAGGGAAGGGGCTGCTAGGATATCTAAATGGTTTACAGCATCGTGCATTGACCGCTTGCTGCCTCTCAGCACTGCAAAACATGCCAGCTTCGAATCCAGTTAGAGGCATGTGAGAATGTTGCCAGTGACCTGTGGTCAATCTGTGGTTTTCTCCCGGTGCTTCCGTATCCTTCGCTGACTTCTCACAGATTTACTTTAAACCTTATGATGCTGGTGGCTAATTCAGCCAATACAAAAAACCTGAAAAATGACTGAAGCGCTGGCATGTGGGTACTCATCTGAGAGTACTCAGTGAGGGCTTTCCAATGAACACCAACATGACAGGGTATAGATGGTTTTCAAAATTCTTTATGTCCTTGCGCTTTGGATGAAATTAGCCTCAGCATTGGAAGGGTTGATGCCACAGAATGTCATCATAAACAGATATCTCTAGCCAGTAGTTAACATTTTACTGCTTGCAGCAGCTAAAAGTGGCCCGACAAGTTAGACCAAATCTTTCAGGTGTAAGCACATTTGGGTAATGATGCAAAGTAAAAATGTAAATCAGAAGGCCACCAACAACTCTTCTTCACATATTTTATGAAATCATTCTTGATTCAAGTTATTGTCAAAAATATCATAGATCCAGACAAAAATATCTAGAAGTGTCTCTCTTAACACTTATGCTGCTGGTGGCTTATTTCATCAATACAAAATTATGCAAAAAAAATTAAAAATTACTGAAACCCTGGCAAATGGGTACTCATCTGAGAGTTCTCAAGGAGAGCTTTCCAATGAGTACCAACATGACAGGGTTTAGATGATTTTCAAGAATTTTTGCATCTGTGTTCCCTGGACGAAAGTAGCCTCAGCATTGAAAGGGTTAAGTCTAAGTCACTGGTGACCTGCTCAAATGCAATTCTAAGCAACAGTGAAGAGCTTCATTGAGGTTCATCTGTGAGCTTGCCTTTAGGAATTCTCGCCACCGAGTAGACCTCAACTTTTCAGGACTACAGCCTTGCAACTGTGACTTGACAGGGGTTTACTGTGTCTTCACGTTACTCTACTGTAGTACATACCAGTGCAAGAAATAAACATATGTACATCATGAATTATGCTGGTCTATCTTCTTATTCATTACTGTAGAATAGGAAATTAATCCCAGTGGTTTATTCTGCCAAACATTTCTGAGTGGGGTCAGTTCGGTATAATGAAAGTGGGAAATATTGTACCATACATTTACAGTCATTAGGATATTAACTGTTCAGAATAAAAAAAATCTCGGAAAAATCCAAAATCACAAATTTGGTTAATTTGCACCTAGGATTAATTTCTTATTCTTCATTACCGCAGTCCCAAAAGACACCTTCTTTCAATACCTTGAGGAGTCTAGAAAACCTTGAAGAACCCTGCCAGAGCCATGGTGTGTGGTTTTACCCATTTACACTCAGAGAGGCCAAAACAAGCCTGTCAATTTTGGAAATAATATACTTACAAATGCATTTTCTGGCAATTATTTGAAGAAGAAATGTTTATCAGAAGCCACACAACAACTCTCCTTCAAATATTTTGCAAACTTTTGCTTAATACCCAAGTTATCTTCAAAAGTATAAGAGTAGCAGACGACACTTTCTAAAGGATCTCTGAGTGTTAATGAGTTAAACAAGGTAAAATGTCCATCAGGGAATGCATTAACCGACTTCATCACATTCAGGAATATGATTTGCATAGAGAGTTCATGTTATAATATTGTATTATATTATCATTATTGGGGCAATGCCTCCCCAAATTTCAGAGGAACATCCCTGAATTCTACAATTTATTTTTTTGCATAATTTTGTATGAAATGGACCACCCCTTAGTTATAAAAGGATGTTTAAATCTTTTTCATTGAAATTCTTGCATTTAATTAGGATATACATGTATGATTATTCCAACTATTTATGTTGGCACAATTCTTGTATTGGCTGTTTTAGTAGATATTCATCATGTAAATAGGTGTTATGCAGCACATATGTGGTCCAATGAACCGTATCCTAAATGTTATACTCATGCATGGTCTTAGCCAGCAGGGCGTCTAGGTGTCTTTTTGGACACCCAAACCCTTAAAAAGCACCCCTCAGGACACCCAATTTTTTTGGTGAGGTATTTCTTAAAATGTCAATCTCAGGCATATAATCATTTTTTTTCATCTCTATATTATTCCTATGACATTGTATTAAGGACATCATGCCTTATTTAGATAAATTCATACATGTTTATGGTTGAAATCTGAGTGTATTTTGGTACCCCTCAAAATTTGGACGCCCAAAAATCTTTAAATTGTCAATTTTAGGCACCCTGTTTCAAAATCCTGGCTAAGACCCTGTACCCATGTAAGCTTACATTCCCCCCCCTCCCTCCCCTCTTAGGATACTACACTACTAACACACATCAGTGAAGAAAAGGGAATTGAACTAAACAACACAATCTGAAAGTATGTTGATTAATATTCCAAAACGTACACTACTGAGGAATGGTCAATACCCAATAAACAAATAACAAACTGAATTCAACTCATTTATATTTTAAGAAATTAGCCAATATAATACAAATCTTGATTATCTTTGACAATAATATGATGCATGTATACTAGAAGCATTAACCATCCAGCCATCTGAAAAAGGACATGGCAAAACAATTATTGGCATCTCTATTTCATAGAAATATTTGATATGAAGTGAAGGAAATGAAACACAGAAATCATCCAATACATGAATAAGTAAAACTTAATTATGAGCTCGAAACCCAAATTCTAGACTGGCATATAATTGTAGACCATCCACAAAATTAAATTAACCCATTTACACTCAGAGCGGCCAAAACAGGCCTGGTAATTTTGAAAATATTTTTGCTTACAAGAGTATTTTCTGGAAAATATTTGAAGGAGAAATGTTGATCAGAAGATAAACAACAACTCTCCTTGAAATATTTCGCTAACTTTCGCTTTATTCCCAAGTTATTTCCAAAAGTATGAAAGTATCAGACGATACTTTCTAGATGAGTCTTGAGTGTGAATGGGTTAAACAATACAACAAATCTTAATTCTTCTCATTGTTTCAGACCTTAGAAATAAATTGTAACCAGTCGATGTTTCTATGCTGGTCAACTGACAACCATTATGATTATCAAATACATTTCAGCAGTTTCTATAAGTATTTCTATACAAAATGTCAAAAATCACATTATTCTGCAGCTTTTTTCAAACATAAGTTTTTTGGCATTATATGTGCTTAATAACCTTGCATCTTATACCTGAATAAGAAGCAACATATATTTTGAAATAGAACGAAAATGAACATGATAGGTGTTCCAGTCATGAGTTATATTTTGAAAATCTGAAAAGCTAAGTTAACACGTTTGATACCAGATAAAGGGATTGCCAAGTATCCAGAGATAACTAAAGTTGATCAAAATATGCTTCAAATCTAGTCTTTAGCTAGAAACCAGCTCTTAAACTCTTTCATGCCTGTAGATCTTGACAGGTTATGTCTGCATCTTTGTCACTTAGGTAAATACATTTGGAATTAATCAAAAATATTTGAATGAGAGCTGTATGTTGGATTCTGATCAACATATATCCATTTAATATTTTATGAAAATCACTCTTGTTAGAGGTATATTACCAATATAGTCAGGAGGTTCGGGTGTTACCCGCATGAATGGGTTAATATTTCACAAGACCATACTTTCAAAAGCAAACTCTATGCCTGAAAAAGATGAAGGGTTTTCAATATTTCTAATCCCACATACTTTTGATAAACTTAATATATATTCAATATAAATATCCCAGCTATAATGCATTTCCATAACCTAGATGAAATATAACAGATATTTAACATGTAATATTATCTTAATCTTGATTTTATATGTTCCAAGTTCTTGACATGGAATATCAAATTTTCCAGATTCTCAACATGGGGGAGGCCTGCCCTGAAGGTTGAGTGGTCTAAGGCATAGCTACTGACTGATAACTGTCTCTCTCTACTGCCCAGGTTTGAATCCCGGCCAGGTCAAGTGAAAAAGTTGCCAGTCACTTAGGGTTCAGCTGTGGTTTTCCTCGGGTACTACAGTTTCCTCCTCAACATACAACAGGCTAGTCATAATCTACCCTGAAAATATGACAGAAAAAGTGACAAAAATTGAAATTCCAAATCCCAGTTACCATATATTTAGTTAAAATGAGCATAGGAAAACAATTTTTAGCCTGTGTATTACTGTTGAGTAAGCATGGAGAGGGTTTAGCCCATTAATGTCTTAACCCTTATGCTGCTAGTTCCTAATTTTACATACAAAATGGTGCAGAAAAGCTGAAAAATGACAGAAACCCTGACATATGGGTACTCATCTGAGAGTACTCAGCGAGAGCTATCCAATGAATACCAACACAACAGGGTTTAGATGGTTTTCAAAAATCTTTGCGTCCTTGTGCTTTGGACAAAAGTAGCCTCAGCACTGGAAGGGTTAAGATCAACTTGACTAGTGTCGCCTGGATCTGTCATACGTATGAAAATAACTATGGAATGAAGTAAAACTGTTTGAAGGAGAGTTGTAGATAACATAACGTTTTAATGAGCAAACCTCCTCATATATTTTCCAATCATTGCTTTTGTGAGGTAGAGATATCATCAAAATAGTCTGGCAGTTTTGGCTGCTACAGGCATGCATGAGTTAACCCATTGGCACTCAGAACGGCCAAGACAGGCCTGACCATTTTGTTGATATTATCCTCACAAAAGCATTTTTTATCAAAAATATTTGCCAGAGAAATGTTTATCAGAATATTACCAACAACTCTCCTTCAAATATTTTGTGAGAATTTGCTTTATTTCCAAGTTATTTTGAAATGTATGAAAGTAGCAGACGGTACTTTCCTGGGGAACTCTGAGTGTGGATGGGTTAACCCATTCCGCCCAGTAACGGAATCTGAAACCCAACACTGCACTGCATTGCTCAAGTCGGCTAGCAGATACGGCATATTCACAAGTTGTAAAAGTTTGAAAATCTAGGCTCTTTTTTTTAACCCATTAACACTCAGAGCGGCAAAAACAGGCCTGACAATTTTGGAAATATTTTTCTAACAAAAGCACTTTTTTGCAAAATAGTTGAAGGAAAAATGTAAAAGAGCGGTCAACCAACAACTCTCCTTCAAATATTTTGTTAACTTTTGCTTTATTCCCAAGTTATTTTGAAAAGTATCAGAGTAGCAGATGATAATTTCTAGTGGACCTCTGAGTGTGAATGGGTTAACCCATTCATGCCTGAAGATCATCATGACAAGTGTGCTCTGGACTCATTGTACTTTTGAAGATAAAATTAAAATCAAACATAAATTCACAAAATATTTGATGGAGAGTTGTGAGCCTGATCCTGATGAATATTTCTCAGGACTTGAAATGTTTCCATCAAATGCTCTCATAGAAAAAAATATGGAAATTGTCAGGCCATCTTTGGGCCCTATACAGGCATTAAAGTTGTTTTGGAAAGTAACTTAACCCTTCTGATGCTGAGGCTACTTTCATCTACAGCACAAGGACGCAAAGATTTTTGAGAACCACCTAAACCCTGTCATTTTGGCATTCATTGGATAGCTCTCGCTGAGTACTCTCCGATGAGTAGCCATTTGCCAAGGTTTCAGTAATTTTTAAGGTTTTTGCGATATCTTGCATTGGCCAAATTAGCCACCAGCAGCATAGGGATTAAATCCACATAAGACTCCTGACAACTACCTCTCAGCATGTATTGGTCAACTCTGCAGCTCCAGGTCAGAATGGCAGGACAGGAACCCTGCTGTCAGGGACTTAGCCACCACCCATCCTGCCTGTCTTTTAGACAGGCAGTTTCCTGAAAAATCTGTTTTGGACAGGCAAAAGTTTCTATAAAGAATTTTCAATTTTAACTTTTTGGGGGTAATAACCAAATGTTTTCCTAACAAACCATCTTTCAGGACATAGCTGTAGTGTAAATTGGCTTTATATTAGAGAAGTGGCTAAATCTGGACGGGCAGATATTTTGGAATTGCTGTTTTGGACAGGCATTTTTGAAATCTTGGCTAAGACCCTGCCTACTTTCATGTGATACAACCCCAATGGACAACAAGAGATTGCTACCAGAACTCGATATGATACCAAATATCCATATGGAATAGGAAAAAGTACTATATCATTTTTGGTCTGTTAACCGATACCGCTTAACGATACTGCTTAACCACATGAAATTCACTTGACTGTTACCCAGACATCTTCATATGAAGACAGTTTGCTATTATTTAGCAAGAAAATTGAAGTTGACAGTGCAAAAGAAAATGAAATTAAGTCTCTGAGAGGCAGGAAATATTGATATGATTGTGTATCGTTAAGAACATATTAACATCATATTGAGAAAATTTTAAAGGTGCCAGCACAGAAATACTTCAGAGAAGAGTTTTGAGGGAGTAATGATGTGGCTTAACAACACTGAAATGTCCATACCAATTTCTGATGAGGTGCAGCTTACTAATACTAGGAATCTTACCCCAATTCTTGCCAAATATGGGAATGTTGATTTCAAGCAGGTGATTACCTGTGTCATATAATATAAACACACAAACAAGATTTCCGGACCGACCTCTTTATTCAAATGTAATTGTTGTTTAGGAAATGTTTTGAATTCCTTAAGACACGCTGGGCATTCTGGGGACCTAAATAGAAGAAACGAGTTCAGTGCAGACCTATACCAACTCCTAATAGATCCAAAGGAGAAAATAGCGAATGCTGATAACCATCTTTACATGTGGTTTTTAAGGTACTTTTGCGCTTTTGAACATTATAGGTGGAAAGGGCACTATATCAAATATCAATTATCATTATTATTATTAATATTATTATTATTATTATTATTATTATTGCATGGGCATTTCCCATCATTTTGCGACTTTATTTTGCATCACTAAAGTTAACACAACTATGTGGTTTGAAAAACATGTAAGTATTATATTAAGCAAATAGTATTTCTAAGCAGGTATAGCCTCATGAACCTGCTTCAGAGGGTCCTCAACCCATTAATGCTAAGGAATTTATCCAGAAACTGTTGTCTGGATCTAAAGTACTTATGACAATAATTCTGGGATTAAAAATGGTTTTACAAAATATTTGAAGGAGAGCTGTCGGTAGTTTTCTTATTAACATTTCTCTTTCCATTATTTTCCAATCTAAGCTTTTGCTTTGGACATTTTGTCAAAACTGTCAGGCTGTTTTTTGACAGCGGTCAGCTTAAATGGGTTAAGGCAGTAATAATCAGTGCACCTGATGACCCGACACATATATGTATATATATATATATACATATATATATACACATATATATATATATATATATATATATATATATATATATATATATATATATATATATATATATATATATATATATACATATATATATATATATATATACACCTATATATGAGGCTATAAAGACCCCACCCAAATACATCACAGATGAAAAACACCATATTTCCACCAGATTTAGGACACTTTAACCCATCCTTCCCTGCAGATCTCCTTGACAAGTTTCATTTGGACCTATCACACTTTATAACTTTAGGATTTAAGCATAAATGCTTTAAATATTCAAAGGAGAATTATTGGTTTGATTTGGATCAACATTTCTCCTTTAAATACTTTTTAAAAGATCCCCTGGTCACAATAATATTATCCAAAATTGTGAGGGCATTTCTGAGCACTTTTCTGGAGGCTACAAATATGAATGGGTTAATTTGTCAAACAGGTGATCTTTTCGGGCAGGTCTGACTGTACATTTTGGAAATTTGGTTGACAGAAAGAACTATCATAATGAAATAAGTGCTTCCTTTATCGAAGTAGAAAGAGTTCTCCTGTGAACCATTCTGCAATATCACGTTTTTGTTGTTGTTGTTGACTCTCTGTACATAATAGGAGTGACCACTATGGCTAGCCTATACATGGCAGAAAAAGTGACGATAATTCAAATTTCATCATCCACACAACTTCCACTCCTTTCATGAATGCATCACATGACATGACATGGCTTCATGAGGTAAAATGTCAATATCCACCTCCTGTTTCCGAATCACCCTCCGGCACTACCTCCTCCTCCTCCCCCTCCTCACACCATCATCCAATCACAATAGCGCACATACACTCCTCGCACACTTCAACTACAAACTTCTCCCGTATCCAGCAGGATTAGCTACCAAAGTTTCTAAGTTTCTCATCATCATCATCATCGTCTGTGTCGCCCTCTGGTGAGGCGCGCGGACGGCGGCAACGCGCGAAGCGAGGCCGCCTCAGTATTTGTTGATGCCGAAGAGTCGGACGCCGTGCAGCTGAGGCAGCTTGGGAATGAGGACCAGAAAGAGAGACACGGAGTTCCAGAGAAAGTGCCTCGTATCGTACTGGGTGTACACGCTGGCCAGCAAAAACCTGCCACAACAAACACAACAAACAAACGTCAACAATCGGGATTGGTATAATGGGAAGCTTTAAATAATGATGATGATCATCATTAGGTAATGATAATAATATCGATGATAATAATTTTAATAATAATAATGATAATAATAATATAAGTGATAGTATTATTAATGATAATAATAAAGATAATAATAATGATAACAATAATGATGATAACAATAATATTAATAATAATAATGATAATAATAATAATAACAATAATAATAATAATAATAATTATAATAATTATGGTAATAAATTATATGAATCATTCTGAATATTTTACGCCAGCCCCGATGCAAACAAGGCCCCCTGATTCTGTTTCTACCTCATAAAAATAACATGCAAAATAGATCTTTGTACTCTAGCTCAGTGTATCAAAAGAGGTCCATTTTTTTCTCATTTACATGGGTCATGATGCAAGCAGGCATCCTTCTAATTTGTCACTGGCGTGCATAAATTCTTTACGGCAATTCCTAGTCGCGTTTGTGTGCTACTCCTAGTCTTAGCCAGCAGGGCGTCTGGGCCTTATTTGGACACCACAGCCCTCAAAAAACTTCCCTCAGGACACCCAAATCTTTATAGGAGTAATTTCTTAAAATGTAATTTTCAAATATAAAATATAATTTTTTTCACTACAATATAAATCCTATTACATTTTATAAGGATATTATGCCTTAATACAATGGGTAAATACTAGTTTGTGGCTGATATTTTAGTATATTATGGTCTTTTACAATTTTACAATCAGCAATTTTAGGCACCCAGTTTGTAAATCCTGGCAAAGAGCCTGGTGCTACTCACATCACAATTGGCACTACCGTCAAGAATTTCTTTGCGGCTGTCCACTGCTGGCCGTGGTCCAGTTGTTCCCATAGCGTCATGTAGCGCGCCTTGCCCTGGTCCACTGTGTCAAAGGGCGTCCCTTTCTCTAAGTGCAAGATCAAAAACATGCCCTGGAAAACAACACGAAAGTCACACATTTAAATGGGTCAACCTACTACTAAGACCTGATTTTGCTAAATTTAGAACTGTCAGCATCGGAAATTTTGCAAGATCAAAATCATGCCCTGAAAAACAACACAAAACTCACACATTTTAATGGGTTAACCTACTACTAAGATCAAATTTTGCTAAATAGAACTGTCAGCATCGGAAATTTTGCTAATAAATAGGGAACTTCCTTGGTGCAGAAACGTCCAGGTAGCAATTTAAGGCATAGTACAGTATTCGATAAGTTGAATGTGACATCTAAAACTTAAAAGTCCATTTGAAAAATACCCCACAGTTAGAAATCCATGAAACTCTGCATAAGCTATCATTGTCAGATCCCCTTTGGAAATCCAAAATAAAAAGGGGGGTAGTGGGGGTCACTGCTTATCCCGTCCATATAGGTGGTGCCAAAGTGGCGGCATTCAGTATCGGTATTTTATATAATGTATCGAGTAGGTACCATTACTTATCCCTAGCTGTGAGCAAAATGGGTTATGCATGCAATTCATTTGACTGCTCAGCCCTGGAGGCAGCCTGGACATAGACACTTTATTAAAGAGGCTCCAAGAACGGGAAGCTGGTTGGGTATATAATTCATGGTTACCATAGCGGTGTTGTTGGGAAAGTGTGACCTATGTTGCTATGTTGCTCCTTTATCGGCTAGATATTATCCAAGTCATAAAAGCAGGTAAGTAGGTCAGCTGTAATTGATATGTCTTCCTGAATGAGAAGAACCAGTGACACAGAAACACACACCTATCTGTCTGTTAGTGGTAGGGTAAAAAGAAGCTGCATCCACTGTCACTCATGCCGCCAAGGTCAAGAAAATCCTGCGCCCTGGGCATGGGCCAAATGGGTGATGTTTACCTTGGCCGACAGTTGTGGTCACTAAGGGGGGGGGGGGGGGGGGGGGGGAAGAAGGTAAATGTGTAGATTTCTTTACCCAGCCTGTGCTGGCTGTGCTACTACTTACATAATGAGCAGCTCAAGGAACTGTCATAAAAGATAAAAGGAATATTACTGAGTGATCAATGGGTATTCTATTTGTCCAGTGGGAGGCAGATATTTCATCTACACCACTCATCTATGCATCACAAGGATCCATATATATATATATATATATATATATATATATATATATATATATATATATATATATATATATATATATATATATATATATATATATATATATATATATATATATATATAAATATATATATATATATATATATATATATATATATATATATATATATATATATATATATATATATATATATATGTATATATATATAAATATATATATAAATATATATATATATATATATTAGAGCTGCACTCACCACTCACGAACTCGAGTGGCTCGAGCCCTGGGGCAAACTCGCCGAGCTCGAGCTGAAATGTTCAAATCGTGAGCTCGTCTATGTTGGGAACACAAACGTAACACAGAGCACCTAACACACATTTTTAACATACATAACTGCTTATCGCTGTCATGTCTTCTTTACAGTCTCCAATGTATACATTCAAGCAGTGTTGAGTGCTAAAATGACCTTTGTACCTCGTCAGCACGTTTTTAAATTAAATAAACATGGCAATGTTAATAAATCTCCGCTAATAAACATTTATTTCTTAATGGCTGGGCTGGAAAATAAGTATTTCTTTGGAAAATTGGAACGTCCGTGAGCTCATGAGCTCACGAGTCGAACGGGTGGTGAGCTCATGAGTTGATCTACCTCTGTGAGTGCAGCTCTAATATATATATGTATACATGTATATGTACATGTATATGTATATATGTATATATATATATATATATATATATATATATATATATATGTATACATGTATATGTACATGTATATGTATATATATATATATAGATATATATATATATATATATATATATATATATATATATATATATAGACACAGAAGATAAATCACCCTCATCCTTTAACACAGGTTACACATACACTAGCCAGTATACAATAACAACACTCATCTATCACCCATGACAGGTGGAATTCACTGGGGTCAACCCTGACTTGGTCTGATGTGAGCAAGTCTTTAGTTATCTACTCCATTAACCTATGGACAGGAATAGGTAGTCCTACTGGTTACACTCTATCTAATCAGTAATTTACATCACTTTGCAGTACTTAATGCAATGCGATAAATATAATGCAAAATCCTGCAGTAATATATTATTGTGACTAAGGCAAAGGCATGTTCAGAGAGGGCTCTAAGGATTGAAATGAAATCAAGTATTAAATTATTGTAATAAATAGGCAAAAGCAGATTAAGAAAAAAAGGTTCTATTGACAAAAAACAAACTTAAAGGGCAAATGCACCATTGGGATAACTTGGGCTAAAAGTGTAGCACTATATGGTATATGTCAATTGCCCCCCTCACAAATCCATTCCCAGTACCTGTTGAAGAGGAAATTGCGATCTTCTGAAAAAATTCAGGGGCTTCCTGGCCAAATCCATAGGGGCATCCATTTTGTAGTGACATGACCCATAGCCTGTCCTCAACTGAGCAGCTCAGAATCATGTTGCTGTACAGTGAAGCATGTGGATGTAATAATAGGACTAACAGGAATCTTGGAGGCAAAACAAGGCTAGACATTAGCAGGGCTGTAAAGCGAAACTCCAAATTAAAGTCCTATACAGTACGTAATAGTGGTCAGATGATTAACTGAAAACTCGAGCATTCGATCCTAGCGAAGCCAGCGGGACTCGTTCGACAGACATTTGACATAATCGATTATGCTCAAATGTCTGGAACTCACTCAATATGTAAAACAACGAAAAAATTACATTGCTTGCCTAAAACCTGACCACAATCCGGGTGAAAAACATGAACATTTTCTATTTTTTATCAAGTTTCCGTGTCAGTTGCTAGTCACGCCATGTTTGGTGCACCGATTCTCAATTGCCGCAGTACACCGCATCTGTGCCTGGCATGTGCCGGCGCATGCCGCTGCACATGTATGTTTTAAATTGTATGCCCTAAAATTACGTAAAATGGTGGGAAAACTCAAACACAATCGATTATTTGTTTGAAATTTTTTCCGATTAATCGATACAAAAAATCTCTTCCCATCCGAAACTCTAGTACTTACTACATTGTGTGCGATATTTGTTAGCGTCCAGGCCATGGCGACGCTGATGAAAGGGAGGCTGAGGAGGACGAGGTGGAGGAATGCGATCAGGATGAGGTAGGTGATCCACATCCCCTTGGAGTTGAAGTAAGAGCTGTTGGGGTTGTACTCGCTATGGGCCGTGCCCACGTTCATCTTGGCGGCGCTTCTTCACAACCTGAAACCACACCAAATGGGGAGATTCAAGACTAGTTACACTCAAAACACATCTGTTCAAAGATGTATACTGTAGAACACACATATGACGCTGTCAAAGTACTGAAAAAAAGTACAGCGTTTTTATATATAGCGAAGCGGAACCACACGCTATGTACGCGATAAATAAACAGACGCGTAAATTGTGTGTTCTACAGTATATCAATTAACTATGTGGATATCAACATCTATCCTTTGACAATGGAATGTAATGCACCTTTGAGCATGTTTATAGGGAAAGGGTGAAATATCAAATGACAATATTAGTATTAGTATTATTTAGTCACCAAGAGCAAGATTTGTAACAAGACCTGTATGCATAGTCTTAGCCAGCAGGGCAACAGGGTGTCATTTGGATACCCTGACCCTCAAAAATCAACACTAAGGACACTCAAATCTTTTTGTTTCAAAATTTCTTAAAATGTCAATTTCAAGCATATATTTCGTTTTCTTTTTCACCTTGATATAACTCCCATGACATAGTATATAATGATATTATGCCTTCTTTTACTAAGTAAATAGATGTTTGTGTTTGTGATCCAAGTATATTCTGGTCTCCCTTGAAAAATAGGACGCCCCGAAATTTCAGTATTGCCAATTTTGGGCACCTCGTATCTACATCCTGGCTAAGACCCAGCCTGAACGGCAGCATATGGGGATATTTAAGACTAGTTACCAAGAGCAAAGTCTGCCACAAGAACCGAAACAGCAAAGAGATATGTTAAAAATTAGTAGTGATGTCATTGATATGAAATTTTATTGATTTGATTAATTGAAATATTTTTCGATTCGTTTTGATACGATTCGATACACTGTACATAACGTGCTCATAGGGCACAATTATTTATAGATATGTCATTGATATCCCTTTATTTCGATTGGATACCCTGTGTCTTGGCCATATGCCTGAGAAAAGCACACACTTCCTTCCAATTTCCCTTAAAAAAGCCATAGAAAGTACTTCAATATTTAGTCAGAGTTTCACTTTCCATTGGTTTAACAGGAAAATGTCTGCGAAAAGTGTATTTTTCATTAATAATCATACGCCATTATTGGGGTACAGAATATTGATTATTTCGATTCGATACCCAACCATGCGATTCGATTTAATTTAACAAAGTGAAAATGTCGATTTATCGCTTTGTCGACTATCAATGACATCCCTAAAAATTAGTAAGGGCTTCAGTGTTTGGCTTAGATCATATTCCAGCAGAGTATTAGCAGCGACATCAATAAAAGGCAATGTACATCTCTGGTATTAGCCAGCATTATAAAAATGCCCGCCTGAAACAGCCATTACAAATATTCAGTCTGTCCAGATCTACCAGCTCAGCTCCTTCAAATACTGTATACATATTCAAAATGGCAGCCTGGGTGAACTTTGATATTTCCCTTGATTACCCTTCAGGCAATCTGACAAAATCTAGGGATTTCTCTTTTGAATTTCTGAGTTTCCTGTAATGCATCGATATCTGGAAGCAGCACATATGGCATGGGTACTGTACTGTATAAATGTCATTCAATGGTGAATGTGAAAAAGAAAACATATCTTTTCAAAATTGTTTAATTATCTTATAATGTCAAAAAGGAAAGATTTTAACTCCGCCCTTTTTTGGAAACTAGTTAGTTGGCAAAAGCTATGGATATCACCCAAGAATCATGGTTTTCTCTTGAAAGAAGAAGATCTATGGTACATGATACTTGGAAAATATATATGATCATTCAGGATGTTAGCTGTCATATCAGGGATCTCATGCACCTCTGATAAACTTTACTTTCCCTTTCAATCAACTCAGTATGACTCAATGCATTTTATATTGATTTATAATCAAAGAGGCGGTTGTGTTTGTTTTCTTATTAAGGACAATAAAGAAAATATTTGACTAGCCACCCCCCCCCCCCCCCCCCGAATAAAAAATAATAATAATTCAAAGTTATAGTTTTTTAGTAAGAGTAAAAGATACATAACAGGGCTCAACATTAAGAAAAAAATTCATAAGCCCAGCAGGGCTAGTTACCAAATTTTTTACTAGCCCTGAAATATTTTTGCTAGCCCTGATATTAATGACAACTCTTCAAATAGTGACATCTGTTGATATCATAGCCTCTGTTGATAACATGAAAAGAATACAGTGTATTGTGGTAAATTGAGTTAAATTATCATCCAGGTATGCAGAGCCAAAGGTGGGCATCATAATTTTTTAAGCGCTGATATTCTAATTCTATCTAGCCCCTCAGGGCTACTCACAGGTAGAATTTACTAGCCTTGACCTTCAATAACTAGCCCGGGGCTATGGGGCTAGCCTTAACGTCAAGCCCTGCATAAACAAAACAATTCTACCCTAGCAACATTATTTTTGCATGTGTTTCAAAAGTGCAAGACACAAAGTCATGCTATTTTGATATCCCTCCATGCCTTTTCTCCTACCTTTGAGTGTCTGCGCTTTGCACCTTCTGCCCAGTGAACTGATGGCCAGCTTAATTTACATACATGCTTAAGAGTTCCACAATAAATTGTCGTATGGACGCTAAAATAATTCTGACAATAAACTCATAATTAAGAATGATTTTACAAACTATTTGAACATTTCTCCATCAAATACTTTCCTAAATATGCTTTTACCTGCAAGATTACATCAAAATTGTCCGGCTGCTTTTGGATGCAGTGAGCATTAATGGGTTTAACAAAGCAATAGCTAGTGTGTGTTCTGTATACCTTTGTGCTGAGTCAGTTAAGGTTAGGAGAAGGTCTCGGAAAGTGCTAATCAATGAAGGCTTCATTGAATTATTGACTGGGGATGCTCATAAATACTACAGGTCTGCCAGAATAGTATGACTCACTTCTGTCGCAATGTGTAGCCAACTGTTCAAAGGCCAAGTCCAGTTGGACAAGTCTGACCTTGTATTTCATACTATCTTGATCAGAGGTTATCAACCCATACATGACTAGAGTTCCATTTCATGTGTCAGTATATGCATGATCTAAAAATATTTTCAGGAACACAAAACGGTTTGTGTTGTTGATAACACTTCTCTTGAATAATTTTACAGAAAATGCTTGTAAATATTAAGAAAATTTATTCAAAAATAGCCAAGCCTTTTTGCTATGGAGTATTATAGGAGTAATGAATGGATGCAATTTTCAACTCTGTGGCCTGAAGAATTGAATGTATAATCCTTAAATCTGAGGGCCACAGCGAAAATCAAATCTTGTATTTGACTGTGTTACCCTCGTGAAATAAAGATGCTTATTATTATTATTATTATTATTATTATTATTATTATTATTATTATTATTATTAATCCATTCCTGTTCAGAGATCTCAATGAAAATTATCTTCTCAAGGCTATTACTGTGAACACGGAAATGCTTCAAGGAAAGTAAGGATAGGCACCTCAAACCCTTCTAATGCTGCTCAAGGCTACTTTCGTCAAAAACATAAGGAGGCAAAGATTTTTGAATAACCATCTAAACCCTGTCATGTTGGTATTCATTGGATAGCTTTCGCTAGGTACTCTCAGATGAGTACCCATTTGCCAGGGTTTCGGTCATTTTTCAGGTTTTTGCATCATTTTGTTTTGGCCAAATTAGCCACCAGCAGCATAAGGGTTAAGGTGATAGTCTAGTAAACCAAGATTATCACCACTAGGTGGTGTCCTCGGCTGGCCCCTAAGAATGGATATCAAAACAAAAGATTACACATGAGTAGTGTTCATTCGCCACGAATCTCGCCCTAGCAACTTGCTATTGTTGATATGGCCACGAGAACAAAAGGAGCGCCTCTTGGGGCCTTCCTTGTTAAATAGGTCCCAAACGACATGGCTGTCTGCATTGACCATGCAGATTCCTTCGAGCCAAATTACTTGTGTGGTTAGATAATATTACTTTCAGATGATGCTTTCATCACTTATGTATATGTAATACCACTATTTTATATAACAGGCACTTATATATGTGATGAACATATTCAGTTCAGAGTTTTCTCTGACATGTATCATAAACTGAAGGGCATAAATTCATAAAGCAGGGCTCGAGTCTAACAGTGAACCACTGGCCTCAGGCCCGTAGAAATTCCCAAGAATAGCTTCAGGCCAGTATAAAAAAGACCAAAACTGGTCGTACAGTGCCAGTAAACATTTGGAGACATTCTTGTTAAGAATGTTTCCCCCCACAAATGTCCCCAAATGTTTTTGAAATAAATGAAGATAAAATGAATAAAAATAAATGTTGTCAATGAATTCTTGTTGTGTTAAAAAATGTGTAGGACTAGTAATATGTTTGCAGGACTAGTAGATGCTAAGTGTTACTGGTCCCGTGGGGCCAATAACATTTTGAGTTAGCATTGATGTCTGTAAAGTATATGCAACAGCTTTGATGTCTTGATTTTTTGTCACATATCACACATATATGCTTAGTTCTGAAAGATATTTATAAAACAAAAACAGCCTGACCTTTAGCTTTTTTGGGTCTGTTGCCAAAAAGAATGCAGGTTAAAAAAGGAGTCAGGGCTCAACATTAACTTTTGAAGGCACTTGTCAAGTAGGGCAGGTAAACTTTAATTTCCACCTGCCCGACCCAATTTGACCTGCCCTGCAAAAGGTGTGATACAATGAACATAAAGGTGACTTTTCTGTATGTACTATACTTGTATCAATTAACAGTTTTCCTGCTAAAGCTTTATCTCTGTGCTGTTGAAAAACTATTGGATATCCCTTGTGTTTTAGTATCTCTGAGGTTACATGATGAAATTCTACCTGCCATGTAGGGCAGGCACACTCTCACTTTTACCTGCCCTTCAGCCATTTTCAAAGTTTTTCCCTGCCCGAGGAAGTAGGGCAACCTTTAATGTCAATCCCTCAGGAGAGTGTTTACGCAATGTTCCTGATTGAGGAAGTAGGCTGTGGGAAGAGACAGCTTAGATGTGGGTTGACCCACAAACAAGCGGCCTACAGCTACTTCTTGTATCTAGCACTGTAAGCCATGTGTGATTCTTTTGACTTAATTCTCTCACCATATAGTCCTGCAGGCAAAGGCGGGAGGAGCCTGTAAACAGGTGTAATAGCTAGGCGCTAGGTGGTGACAGGGCCTGACAATTACATTTCAGGCTAGGGGCCCGAAAAGATCTTTTGATAAAGATTAGTGGCCAAAAACAGGATTTCTGGTTACAATAGATATTAGTCTGAAAACTCTAGGGGCCTATAGCAAAATATAGGGGCATATGCCCCTTGGCCCCTGGGAGAGTTGAACCCTGGGTGAGGCAGTTCCCTAAGGTGCCTTAATGCCAGACTTGGTATTATTTGGAACCTGGTGAGCACTATCCGTTCACCTAGAAACATTACTTAGGACTTTCTCTAGACTTTCAATCAGGGGCTGTGATCAATGGGTCAAAAGATCACCCAACACGCGAACTACAACCATTCCTCATAAGCACATTGCTTGTTTTCATTCATTTTGAATTCAATTCGCTGAATCAAATCGAAATTACGTATCGGTAATAATTTTGTCGATTATCGCATCGATAAATATTTCTTATCAATGACAGCCCTACTAAATAGAGATCTATATTAGTATATAGGTAATACCTGTATAGTAGTATATACTAATATAGATCTCTACTTAGGTATTGGATTCCTTTCGATCAAGTATTTGATCTATATTTGAGTAGGTTGACAGAAATCACTGCTGAATCCTGGATTACATTTTTCTGGTTTACTTCTCAGCTAGGGCTCTCACGAATACAGTAGGTGGTGAATACGAATATATTCACGAATATAGGGTCATGAATACGAATACTAATATTCGTAGAATGATCTGAAAACCAGAGCGCCGTTTTACCTTTTAAGGACAGGAATGGTCCCCAAGCTCAACCGGTATCAACCGGTATAAGAAATTGTGCGCCCACCGGCATTAGTAATCATGCGCCCACAACGTAAAATGGAGGCACTTCAAAAATCAGCGCACTCAGCGCTGCTGATTTGAAGTGATTTCCTCAACTTCTATGGCCGCAAACAGGTAGGGCGTTTCATTTTTATGTATATTCGTCAGTATTCGAATATACAAATGCGTATATTCGAATACTATTCGTATCGCGGCAATCCGCGGTGCAGCGAGTATACAAGTGTATCGCGGGAGCCCTATTCTCAGCACTGTTTAGGATATCATTTGAAGAAAGAGGAAGAGCTAGATGCTGAAGTAGTGAAGTACTGTTTACGGCTTTAATTTGGAGTGCTAACAATTTTGCTTTACAGCCCTGCTCAAGGCTATTTGTGCTACTTTAAATTCATGTATTCAAGCACTCAATCTATATATTAGATACAAAGCAGGATATGTATTTGAAGGATGTTATACTCATTTTGGCGCTATCATGAGGAGTGCTAAAAATGATATGCCAGTAAAAATACCAATTATGCAGTATCCTAAAGATGACTTCTGAGATGTAATGGTAAACACCTATGAATGCTAAACCCCTCTGACTTCCGGCTTTACTATACATAGTTAATGGGTTGTCTTCTCCATTTAAGTTTCTGACACGCAGGTACAACAGTGGCCATATTTAGGGTAACTCTAGGCTGTAGGTACAGTTCCCAAGCTCAAGGCTATTCAGGGCTACCAGGGTTAATGTGTCAATTTTGCTTCTTTTTCAAGGTGCCCCCATCTCAGAGGCATCCATCGTTACCAATCACAGGCCGTTAATCTTTGCTCAGTGCCATTTAGTTCTGTCACTGCATACCAGGTGGCCAGTACACATTGCCAGGTGCACTGGCGACTTACCCAGCTGCTCCACTATCTACACCAACACCTAGTTTGAACAAGGACTTGTTCCTGCAGAAAGGGAGGGGCAGTTAAGAGTAGGAAAAGACAGGATTGATTTCACAGGCCTATAAATGGCCTAGTCCACTGTCCTCTCCACCATCATGGGAAATCATGTAATGGATATGACCTATGGAATGAACATGAACACAGTCCCTCACCAGCTCATCAATTAATTCTCTCTCTGGAATTACCAGCCTACTTTAATATGCTGCCAGCTTCTAGTCCAGAATTTCTGACCCAATACCAGTGCCATGTATTGCTAATCAATAAAACAGTTCAATATCATGTACATAACTTAAGCCCAGAAAGAAGGAACCTAAGAGAGATGAGAGCAAATAATCAGTTCCACATTTAAGCTGGTCCAACCAATGTAGGGCAATCCCTGGGGAATGCTCTTTTCCTGATATAGAGGTCTCCCAGAAAGATGAAATTATATGCCTTACTCCTAATCATAGTTGGGAGACAAAATGTACTCAAATTTCTGAAAAAAAATATTCTGATTTAAGTAACCAAATTACATTTTACAATTTGCTTACTGCCACATTAGTCCCAGTCAGAAGTTTGATGGTTACTGCTGTTGTACCGCAATTACAGTCTGTAATTAGTGTTGCAGTAAGGACCAGCCTGCATGAAATACAGCATGCCTATTGGCTAGAAGGGCTCCATAGTCTTAGCCAGCAGGGCGTATGGGCGTCTTTTGGACACCCAAACCCTCAAAAATTACCTCTCAGGACACCCAAAGACTATGGAGAGTAATTTCTTAAAATGTCAATTTCAAGCATACAATTGAAGTTTTACCACCTCAATATAATTCCCATGGCATTGTATAAGGACGTTATGCCAAATTTCAATGAGTAAATAAATGTTCATGGTTGTAATCTTAATATAGCGTGTTCTCCCTACATTTAATAGCCTAGTGTGTCAAAAAGGGCAGTTTGCACTTAAGTTATGTCCCAGCAGATGATGGTATATTAGGAAAATGTGTATTTATTATCTTCCAAAAGTCAAAAGTGAAATATTTTCATAGAAATTTTTGCAAGGAAACTACCTGTCCAAAAGACAGACAGAATGGGTCCTGGCTAAGTCCCTAGCAGAAATCCCTCTCCACCTGTAAGTTCTGCAATGAAGGTTATCCCACCAAGTGCTCTAGCATGGGTGCATATGAGTTAACAAACGTTGTTGCTATAAGGGAACATAAACACTTTTTTAAACAGGAAGTGGCAATATCCTCCTCGATAATCTAAATATATAATTCCCTCTAGGGGGACCGGGACCTCACAATGACACTGAGTCTGTCATATCCGAGTTTGCCTGTAATTTCATATTTTCATCCAAACATAATTCTCATGATCAATATTGCAGAAGGATGTTATGCCAATTCTCGATATGTATACATGTTTACGGTTGAAATCTGAGTAAATTAATATTGAAGTCTCACAGACACCTGGAAATTGGATGCTCAAAAAGTTTACAACTTGTCAATTTGAGCACCCACTTAATCTAAATACTGGCTAAAATCCTTTTTACGGTCAAACACCAATGAAATGAGATCACTCTCAAGGACTAAGAGACTGCTAGAAATGATCAAACCCCACTAAAAGGTAATAACCTGAAAGCTTAGATGACAGAATTACAAGCCAGGGCCTTTGACTATCACAATAACCTTTCTTCAAATCCAAATAAAACAAGAGGATACATTTGGTTATTTCAGGACTCCTTCCCTTCCTGACTAACCAGTTTTCACTATAGTATGACCCAAACATAGGGTCATCTTGTACGATTTACGACCTCAATTCTGGTATGCACCAGACTTGTCTGGACAATTCTAGTATATACCAGAATTGTTTATCACATGTAGCAATTCTAGAATGTACCAGAATTGTACAATTCCGGTACGTACCAGAATTGTGTGGATACTATCCACACAATTCTGGTACGTACCGGTATTGTACAATTCTGGTACATTCTAGAATTGCTACATCCACTGGATAGACAATTCTGGTACACGTTTTTTATTCCTGAATTGTTAGTACAATTCTGGGATGTACCAGAATTGTCCGTGAATTATCTTCCTGCTGTTGGCGGAATGATGCCGTTAATAAAAGACTCTGCCACTTATTTTCATTTAAATACTCATTTCTTCCCGAACTACCCGGCACATCACAGCAAAGTACTTGACATCGGCATCATTCTACTGGCCAGTAAAACATTCTCGGACAATTCTAGTACGTCCCAGTATTGCCTGAATTAACAATTCTAGTAAACTTAGATTACTAGAATTGTTCTGACAATTCTGGTACGTTCTAGAATTGTTTGCAGGGAACAATTCTGGTGCGTACCAGAATTGTAAAATTAATTGAACAACTCTGGTACGTACCAGAATTGAGGTCGCAAAGTACAAGATGACCAAACATAGACCCTGCTCTTCAAGGGTCAACAGACATACATGAATAGACAGAGCCCTATATGTGCGAATGAAGTTAATATTGAATTACAAAAAATGGGTAGACAAGGGTTTATTTTCATCCCCTTGCATACCTGTATTCCTTACAGGTAGCACAACTTGGCTGCTTTCATCTCATAAGTTATGCACTTGCACAGGTCCGTGTATGGCCACTGGCCACAAGCAGGCACTTTGATCAAACCTCTGACCATCCAATATGCACAAGGATCAGGACTATATTATAGTATATAAACTCATTTGTAATTAACCTGTAATTTCTTAAAACAAAAATATCATTACCAAAATACAATGGACTACAAGTCTGTCCACAACTATAAAGGAATTGACTGATGCCATGTCAACCTCAAGATAGAAGTATGAAAGATGTTGATAAACAGGTTTTCGGACCAACAGTCTAAAAAAAGCCCCATGCTAAGTACTGTTAAACATACATGTATAGTTGCATGAAGTCGGTTCACCTCGGCTGACTCCATCTCAGTCAAGACTCAAGTCTTATCAACTAAGCAACATTTTCTCGATTGAACAAGACAAGAGCCGACAATCAATTATGCCAAATACTTCACTAGTGGAATATGAGTTTTAATATAACCTATAGATAACGCTCTATGGATGGGTAGACCAAAAAAAAAGTTAAATTCTTTAACTATTTACATACAGCCTTACCTTTGCGAACGATCTATGTGGCAGAATTGTCATGCTCAAGAAAATGTGACGTCATTTCCGGGTTTGGCGGGACCGTCGTGAAACTAGCCCGAGGTATTCTTCTAAATCTAAATGTAGTACAGAAGCATTGAATATTTTATTCTACATGTAATTAAATGAAATCATTCATAGCATAGGTGTGAAGCAATAATGCCTACTGCCATAGCATAGAAAAGATTATTTTAAAGGTGCATTGGTTGACAAATAGGCAATCAGGAGTATGTTAGTGTCATGTGTGTACCGGGCATTTAATATACAAATGATGGGTGAAGCCCACCCAAGGAAAACCATCCTCCTGAGGGGATCCACTCCAACAGATTACTCCCAAACTGGGATGTTATATTTGTTTTAATATACCAAACAAACCCTACAATGGTACAATATCAAAGTTCTTGCTGACAATATCAAACCACTACGGCAAGTTTTTTGTGTTTTTTTGAAAGTATTTATTGATATTTATGAATATTTATGAATATCAAAAAATGAGTATAAATATTAGAGAATAATTGCTGATACTAGAAAATGTTTTCATTTATATTTGAATTTTTCAATTTTAATGAATAATATACATTAATAAATATTAAGAGGTCATTTCTTAATATTAATAATTCTTTTTTAGTATTTATAAAGCATTTTCTATACTCGTTTTCTGGTATTTATAAATGATTTTCTAATATTTATAAGTGCTCTATTTACAACTATTAGAAAATGAATTATAGATACCAGAAAATGATTATTAAATACTAGAAAATGATTTATATGTATTCATGAATGTGCATAGTTTTCTAATACTAAAAATTAGTGGTGTGAGGCTGCCAGTTCTATAGTAGTCTGTTTGACTTGATTGAGTTTGGCTAACCGCTTTTTCCAAAAACGAACTTTTTGGGGGAAAAAAGAGGGAAAAGCGGTTAGCCAAACTCAAGTCAGAGAGACTATATAGTGTAGGGCCTCTGCCAGGCTTATAGTTACAAATACATATTTGTCTCTGATATGCCTAGCTACAATCTTTAAGCATATCATTGAAAATATTTTGAAATGATTCGTTAACTTTTCTTCTTGGTAATCGTTATTATAAATGTACCAATTAGTACCGGTTCGCATCTCTACAGAAACCCCTTAAAATCCTTTTGTGCACAGAACAAGCTAAAACTGAATGCAGACAAAACGGAAGTCCTAGTGCTAGGTACCCCTAAGCAGCGAGCCAAAATATCTGTGCCTAGCATCTCCGTAAATGGTGAGATTGTTAAGATTCTCAATATACCTATCGGCAATCTGGGCTCCGTTTTTGATCCAAGCATGAATATGGCCGCACATGTGTCAAAGGCAGTCAAATCTGCAAACTATCACCTTCGAAACATTGGAAGGATCAGAAAATACTTGACTGCAGAATCAACTAAAGGTGCTGTCATATCCCTGGTAACCTCAAGATTCGACTACTGCAATGGACTTCTCTGTGGAATACCTGAAGAGCTAATATGTAAGCTCCAGAGAGTACAAAATAATGCCGCCAGGGTGATCACACTCACAAAGAAGTATGACCATATCACTCCAGTACTAAAGGAACTTCACTGGTTACCAGTCAGGAAGAGAATTGAATTCAAGATTCTCCTACTGGCGTACAAGTGTTTGCATGGAACTGCACCCTCTTACCTGAGGGAAATGCTGAAAGAGTATGTCCCACCACGGACACTGAGATCAACATCCAAGAACTTACTCTGCGAGCCGAGAACCAACATGAAAACCTACGGTGACAGATCATTTAGTGCCTGTGCCCCAAAACTATGGAATCAGCTCCCAAATAATATTCGGGCAGCTGGGAGTGTGGCAATCTTCAAACGACAATTGAAAACACATCTGTTCAAAGATGTATTTATCAAATAACTATGTGGATATCAACATCTATCCTCTGACAATGAATGTAATGCGCCTTTGAGCATGTTTATATGGAAAGGGCGCAATATCAAATGACAATATTATTATTATTATTATTAAGAATATTCCCTAGTCACAGTACCCAACCAATTTGTACCCAGTACTGAAATATTTCTGACAATGTGCTTATAGCCTTATTTCTTGTTGATACATGCTTGCTGTGTATGGTGCAATGTGTTAAGTTGCTGTGAACATCATGTGCTGCAGTGTTGGTGACTAAATCCTAATCTGCGTCTGTCGGACTGATGTAATTCAGTGATTCTCTGTCTGTCAAGGTACAGTGTCATGGCTGCCTTATAATTGACTCTCTGTTTTCACAAACTATGGATTATAACTGTCTGATTATAACAAGATCAGTTTGGAAGACAGGCTGAGTTAGCAACTAATAATTTACTTTTCATCTCCCTAAGTAACTGGCTATAGGGATTAACATCTGCAACAAACACCATCCGCGAGACTATAAATCTGCACCAATGCTCAGTGGTGGATCTTAAAAGCATTTAAGCTTAAAGCTATAAAGTTTACAGTTTCATTTGATAGGACTGAATATTATTAAGTCATCCACAAGCTATTCATGTTTCACTGATGATAACTATATGGAAACATATGTATCAAAGAATTTAAATGTTATCATCATGTTTTATATATTTGTAAGCAGGGGTTTGTAGGAAAGTTGAAATAGGCCTAATCATTGATTTAGCTATACATTATTATTCATTAATATATCAGATTATTTAACAATGTATTAATTTAAAGCTTGCATAAATGAAACAAGTGGATATGAAACCGGCCGGTCAACCTGAACAGGCTCGCCTCTGGCTGACAGCTAGGTTTCTCTGTAATGTAAATGATACAGGAGCCTATCTGATTGGTCTTTGTTCCCTGGTACCTCACGCTGATGCCAGATCAGAGACCCCTGGCATGTCCTGCCCTTCACCATAGCGCATATATAGTAATTGGGCTCTCGCTACATATCCATTCCTTTTATCTTCATCTAAGGTTAAAGTGACTAATAAGTTATTTTTTCCTGGCAGGCAATATAGTCCTATAGATGTACTTTGTAAAGGCTGAATGTTCAAATCATTTGAAGCAGGATAAAGGAAAACCCTTTTAAGTAAAAAAACTTAACCTCATAATTAAGTTAAAATTATCTTAAGTACAAAATCCCTGTTTCTTGGAAGTACTAATGGAGGGAACATAATGATAATAAAATAATAGTAATAATTGATATAGCGCCCTTTCCACCTATAATGTTCAAAATGTTAAAGAAAGTCAGTGGACAGTTGTCATGGTCCATATAGTCAAATAAAAACACTCCTTTCGAAATAGCAATGTTTTCAGCTGTTTCTTGAAGTTTTGCACAGTATCAGCAGCCTTGATGTTGTCAGGGAGCTCATTCCAAAGGTGTGGTGCATAATCTGAACGTGTATTTTCTAGATGGCCGCGGCGGAGACGGCGATGAAGCCGCTCTCGGCTGCCACGGTGCGGATACTGACCAGCACGCAGGTCATCACCTCTGTGGTCAGCGTGGTCAAGGAGTTGATGGAGAACTCACTGGATGCTATGGCTACTAGCGTGGATATCAGATTGGTAAGTTTTCACCAGAGAAATACATCCCCTTGATCCGCAACCCCATAGGTACAGCATGCTAGTACCTAGGGTATGTGCGCCTCGGGTTACACGATGTAGCCTGGGGAAGTATTGGTCACATGAGTAGTAAACAGGGAGTTGGCAATCCAGAGCCTTATCTCTTTTTGCTGCCTCTATCTAGGTCAGATAGGTTGCCAAGGAGATGGGGTCAGCAGGCAGCCAGGCTGGGGTACACAGGTTATCTATGACTCATGTGTGGGAGGCAGCGAAATTTGATGATGCATGCACAGTGCCCACTCCCTGTCTACTACTCTCAGGTTTTCACTATGGTTTCAATTATCGTCACACTGTTATTTAATTTCTTTGTTGTTGTGGTTGGTTCAATTGACCCCATTCAAGCTAGCGTTTGTTTGAAACTAAATTTGTAAAGTCTCAGAATATTAGCACAGTAGCACTCCAATCGATTGTTATCAGAAGTAAGTTCATTTATTATAAGTCACCAAACCCACACCTTCCAAAATGTGCTAATGCCCCTCCCCCCCCCCCCCCCCCACCCTTAGAAAATGGGCTATTTTAGATGTCTGTTACTGATCATATTTCACTACATCTAGTCATAATTTGTAGCAATCACTCTACTTTGACTATTAATAAGTTGGAATCAATACATTGAATACCACAATACATTGCCCCAATAACAATAAGCTATAGAGAGAACCCTGATTTTGGCTGACCTATTGGCAATTTCCTAAAAAGAAGATTTTCTAGATTTTCACGAATAGGCAAGCGATGGGAATTTACCTATATTATATTGTCAAATAATTCAATACCAAGAAGTCCTAAATGGTATTATTGGTCTGTCTCTAATGAGTCCGGTTTATTCTGATTAATTTATGTATCTGTTGTTTTCCTTTGATTTTGAGTCTATGAAAGTCATGTTTGAACTGTTTCAGGACAATTTTGGTTTTGACAAGATAGAGGTGCGTGATAATGGGAGAGGAATTCGTCCGACTGACGCACCGTACATGGGGCTAGCTCACTATACCTCCAAGATACGCGACCACAGTGACCTGGACAAACTGCTCACTTACGGCTTCAGGGGAGAGGCCTTGGGTGAGTCATCAAAACCAATGCAGGGAGTTCCCCCAGAACATTCTATCTGGATCCTGTGTAGTTTTTAAAAAGAAGATTTTGAACTGAGGTGAAATTTGCCGAATATATGAAGATGAGCTTTTGGCAAGATTTTGATTAAGTACTTTAAATGCTTTAAAACAAAAATGATCCTAAAGTACCATAATTCCTACCATACAAACACAAGTGGTATCCTAAAGTACCATACTCCCTATGCTACTACAATAGGTATAATCAAGTACCATAATCAATAATATAAGTGCTTTCCTCCATTGCGATAATCACTTCCAGTACTGTATTTAGTATGACAACAGATGGTACCATCCAGGACCATAATCACTTGGCCAAAGTTTGGAGTTTGGAGACAGGTTGTATCCTCCAGTATCATAATCTATATCACTGACAAAATATGACAACATTTTTGCTTTATTTTTAGACAATCCTGTGAAAAGAATCTCTCCTCTTCTCTATAGTTTTGAAAGTTGTTATTTATTTTTGTTCTCCTAGGTTCATTGTGTGCGGTGTCTGAGGTGACTGTGACAACCAGGACGGCAGAGGACGATATCAGCACCAGCTACACACTCAATAACAAGGGCCAGATCACAGCCACCAAGCCTTCACACCTTGCACAGGGTAGGAATTTCATTTTTCGTCACATTTATGCCATATTGTGGCTTCTTCATGACTAGCCAGTTGTAAGTAGTGGAGGAAACTGGAGTACCTGATGAAAACCACTGCCTAACCCTATACTTAGTCACTTGCAACTTTCTCACATGCCTAGGCCGGGATTCGAACCCAGACAGTGGTGAGAGACAGCATGCAGTCAGTGGTGGCGCCTTCGACCACACAGAGAATGATTGCGACCAGGGCACCTTGGCTGTGATCAAGCATATCGGTAGACTCCCTGCTGTTACGCACGCTGTGGATCTCTCTTGAGATTTGCAGGCTACCCATCGTTGTGATATAATTCCTAGACAAAACTGAGGCCATGTGAGATAAAAGTTTTCTTGGGACATATCGAAGTGTTGGAAATTTACTTCAATTCAATACCAAATACCAATAGTAAAGTATCTCATCATTTTAGATTAAATATATTCATAAAATTGACTTGGTGACAACATGGAAGTTTCTAGAGCTGCACTCACCACTCACAAACTCGAGTGGCTCGAGCCTTGGGGCAAACTCGCCGACCTCGAGCTGAAATGTTCAAATCGTGAGATTGTGTATGTTGGGAACACAAACATAACACAGAGCACTTAACACACAGTATTAACATACACAACTGCTTATCGCTGTCATGCCTTCTTTACAATCTCCAATATATACATTCAAGCGGTGTTGAGTGTTATACTGACCTTTGTACCTCGTCAGCACATTTTAAAATTAAATAAACATGGCAGTGTTAATAAATCTCCGCCAACAAATATTCATTTCTTAATAGCTGGACTGGAAAATAAGTATTTCTTTGCAAAATTGGAATGTCCGTGAGCTCATAAGCTCACGAGTCAAACGGGTGGTGAGCTCATGAGTTGATCGCCCTCCGTGAGTGCAGCTCTAGAAGTTTCCTTTTTATTTGCGATATTTTCAAGTTAAATTTAAGTCCCCGGGTTAAGCTATTGTGTCCAAAAAAGAAACATAGATATGGTATCATATCACATAAAATTCTAATTGTGCCAATCCCTGTTTTCTTAGCAGCCCAAATAGGTGTTTACCTAACAACTAACCAACTGTTCCAATCAGACCTCCCTGCCACTGAGTGCTATGTCTGAAATATCATATTCTCTACGCTAACTGACAGTTCTGTTATATGTTGCTGTTATGTAGGGCTCTCATTGATAAGTAATATTTATTGATTCGACAATCAATGAAATTATTACCGATACGCTACTTAGATTCGATTCAGCGAATCAAATTCAAAATGAATAAAAAACAGTAATGTGGAATGGTCGCAGTTCAAGAGTGGGGTTATTTTTTGACTTATTGAACAGCCCTAACACATACACATTCATCTGTGTGAATTCAGGGATAAATGGAATGGAAGCACACAGTTGTGGTGGGGTGTTAGAGCTGTTCGAGCTGTGTTTTCCTAAAAAATAAAGTTTATTTAACCTAATTTGCATATGAATCGCTACTATGTGCCGTCTTAGGTATTGATAATCGTTAAGGTTCTTTTGTCCATTTATCGATACAGGCGGTATTAATGACAGCCCTACTGCTATGTACTTTCAGGAACCACTGTGTCAGCCAACAATCTATTCAAGCTTGTGCCGGTGAGAAGGCAGTACTACAACACCAGTAAGAAAAAGAAAGAGGAGATGAGAAGGGTGGAGGAACTCCTTATGGCTTATGGCGTGATTCGGCCCGATGTCAGAGTAACCCTACGCCACAACAAAGACCTTGTATGGCAGAAAAATAGCAGCAGTGATCAGCGCACAGTGCTGCTAAGCATTGTGGGAAGGCAGACGATGGGTTCGTTGGAGTACATCAAGCACGAGGATAGTGCAACAAAGGTAAGTACCCAATATGGTCACCTGTAATTGATGTTTAGTCTCCAGGATACACTTACTGTTCTATTTGTGAGAGGTACTTTCACCTTGACTTTATAACTGGCCTACCAAAAAATGATACTCATACTTAGAATCATTATTTCATTATTATTATTATTTATATATATTTTTTGTAGAATCAATTTCCATTGCCAATCATCTTGTATGGGTTTCTGCCACTGGTTTAACTTTTATTTGTGTGTATCATTCCGTTGAGTACTGAAGCTTACATGGATTGTAGTGAGGACCCGCTCCTGTTTGTATTGTTATTTCAGTTGAGTATTGAGGCGTACCTGCCGAAGGCGCGCTGCGACAGTCAGCTGACCAGCAGGGCAACACCCGATAGGTGCATGTTCTTCGTCAACAAGAGACCTGTACAGTTGAAAGAAATGGAAAAAGTATGTGAATTTAGCATATGAATCTTTGAGTCTGACTTTGAAAATCTAAGAAATTTGGATTTTGAACATCTTACCTCAGTCAAAGTGAAATGGAAAAGGTGCATGAATCATACATATCAATCTTTGAGTCTGACTTTGAAAATGTAAGAAATTGGATTTTGATTATTTACTTTGATTAAAGTGAACTGCACCCTAAGGCACCAACATTAATTTCAGACCTAATTTCCCATGCCGGGCAAGCAGCGAATGACTTTTCCTTGCTCAACATAATTTTTGGCTTTTGCCCGAAATGAATTTTAACATATTCTAGAATGGCATGTATTATTTATCACAGATTTAATGATTTGAAAACCATTTTCTTTTTAACTGTGTTGCATTGTTTAGAAAATTTCTAGGTATTTGTACCATTTTCTATATGAAAATGTGTATAATGCTGAGAAAATGAGCTTGCCAATTCGGGCAAGTGCAAACTGAAATGTACTTTCCCTTTTTTCAAAAAATCACTTGCCTGGGCAAGCGGGCAAGTACTTATGTCGGTGCCTGACATATCAATCTTTGAGTCTGAGTTTGAAAATGTAAGAAAGTGGATTTTGATCATTTACTTTGATTAAAGTGAATTGCCCCAATTGTTTCTCCTGTAATATGTATTGCAAAATGGCTGTCTTGCAATGTGTGATCCTTTTGAGATGGTCTCCTTGGGTATTTTAGATTTAGTATAGAGTCAAAGTGTAAAATAGATCCCTGGCAAAATTTGTGAAGTGCAAAATATAACTCATCAGTCAATTGACCAATACTGTAGAGTTATTTCCAAGCGAAGTCATGAACTTGGAATTACTTTGTTGCATCTGCTGTAATTGCCACCATTTTTTAATCTCCCGAAAAACACGAGATCTAGCGAGATCTTTCAGCAAGCTCAACCTAGTGTTTTGCGGGAATACTTTATGCTCAAACACGATTTTACACTTGCTGAATCATAGTACAAATAAATTACTTGCCTTTCCTTAGGTCAATTTGAATGCTCTTTAGATTCCGCCAGAATTCATTTTAATTTTCTTTTAACTCTCCTTAATCTGTTGTGAAATTAAGATTTTGCGACAGGTTGTAATTGTGAAAATGAAAATATCCGAAGCTTTGCGCTGACTTCCTGGCCATCCCGGCATCATACTAAGAACAATATAAGTAATTAGTAAAGCTGCCGCTCGGCCTTTGCGCTTTTTGGAAGCGTTAATTATTCTTTTGGTTTTTGCCTTGCCTGTCCAAGGGAATAGCTGGCTCTAGGATTCTGTAAGTCCACACACTGTATTGCCAGTCCTCTTACTTCTGACAACCCACTTGTCATTGATGATTTTGTGAGAACCAGAGAAAAGTGTGTGAAGCACTAGAGACTGCAGATCCCATGGAAAGGCCAGTACATGAGTCGGCCCTTCTGAGGCATGAAACCTCTTGTTTTTACCTTTGGCATTACAGGAAAGTACTAGGACTGTCATTGACATCCATTTTTTTTTCGATTTGATCATTGACATTTTTTTTTCGATTCCGATTCGATTTTTGAAGAACGGCACTAATAGAATATTTTCCCATGTTCCACATGGTATTTTTATTGCTAGGATCCTAAGATTCTCACTATGCAAAGACAATGAAAGTTCTCAACATTTTTGGATTGAATACTTGAGTTTCTATTTGAAATTCTTCTTAGTATTGGCTAAAAATGGCAAACAAATGCTGTAGAAGGCCGAAGAAGTAAATTTTCTTACAATCAGTTGATTGACATAGCAATTGACATTGTATTTCTTTTTTTATTAATTGGAAAATTTATTTCAATTGATCGCTTCTTGTCATATCAATGACAGTCCTGGAAAGTACACCTCTGTTGTTGCTTCACCACAATGACCTGAGGCTAGTCACTCTAAACAAAATGGCTTCAGTAGTGACTGCACACGGTTCCTGTTGTTACATGCTGTTCTTTTCCAATTGACAGGTGCTGAGGTCTAGCTACACTCACGCTTGCGGCTGCGACTCCGGACGATATCCAATTGCCTTTGTCAGCTTGACCTTACCACCAGACGGCGTGGACGTCAACCTCGAGCCCAACAAGACACGCGTCCTTCTACAGAAACAGGTGAGCACTAGCTAGGGCTGTCATTGATATGACAAGTATAGATTGAAATATTTTTTCCAATTAATCAGAAAAAATATTTTGTCAATTGTTATGCCAATTAATCGATTGTAGAGTAAACACATTTTTTTTGCCTTTTACACCATTTGTTTGCAATTTTTGGCCAACACTATTAAGAATTTTGAATAGAAACTCAAGTATTCAATCAAAAGATGTTTAGAAAACTTCCATTTTTAAAAATGTTTAGAATTTTAGGATCCTAGCAACAAAAATATAGTGTGGAACATATTATTGCATTTCTTCAAAATTGAATCGAAATAATCGGAATCAAAAAAAAATAATGTCAGTGATCGTATCGAAAAAATGGATGTCCATGACAGTCCTAGCTGTAGCTGATGCTTTTTTTTTATTTCAGATCACCCTTGTTGCACAACTCATAAGTGAATACTTAGTCTAGGATTTTATTTTGTGAAATTCCGTTCTATAACGGTTATATATCTTTGTTTGAGGAAGTGAAGCACTTTCATTGTCAACTTATTGGCCAGGTACTATACCTAGGATTGGCGCCTTTAACCCATTCACACTTAGAGTTTCTCTAAAAAGTGTCGTCTGCTACTCTCATATTTTTGAAAATATCTCTTGAATAAAGCAAACAATCACAACATATTTGAAGGAGAGTTCTTGTTTGGCTTGTGAACAACATTTCTTCTTCAAATGTTTTCAATAAAATGCTTTTGTAAGTATAATATTTCCAAAATCGTCAGGCCTCTTTTGGCTGCTCTGAGTGTTAATGGGTTAACACTTGTGGGATGCCATACAAAGTCAATATTTCCTTTATATCTCAAGGATATTTTTGCTGCCTGCTTTTATACTGTCTGCCTGCCTCCCATCTTCCCAAGGACATAATTTTTTTAAATTCAACACTATCCCTAGATTAACCCATTTACACTTAGAGCAGCCAAAACGGGTCTGATGACTTATGGAAATATTTTACTCACAAGAGCATTTTTATTGAAATGTTTGAAGGATAATTGTTGATCAGAAGCCAACATCAGCTCTCTTCAAAATGTTTTGTGAACTTTCGCTCTATTCCAGGGCTCGACATTAACATTTGATGGCACTTGTCAAGGTAATTAAACTATAATTTCTACATGCCAGACACAATATTGACCTGCCCTGCAAAAGGTGTGATAGAATGAACATGAAAGTGACTTTTCTGTATGTTCTATATTTGTGCCAATTAAATAGAGCGTTATCTGTACTGTTGAAAAGATATTGGATTTCCCTTGTGTTTTAGTATCTCTGTGGTTACAATATGAAATCCTACCTGCCATGAAGGCAGACACACTGATTTTTACCTGCCCTTCAGCCATTTTGAAAGTTTTTACCTGTCCAGGGCAGTTGGGCAGTCCTTATTACTGGCGAGCCCTCTACTGTATTCCCAAGTTATTTTTCCTAATGAAAATATGAGAGTATCTGAGGATACCTGTTGATTGGGTTACTCCTGCTTCTCTCTCATTCAGGAGGATGTTCTGGAGATATTCACATCTATACTGGAAAAGCTGTACGGACCATTAGAGGAACCACCGCTGAGGCAGAAACGGGACGAGGCTGCTGAGAAATTGACCGAATCGGAAACTAGTGAGAAATCAATTAGCGAGCAGAGAACTTCTGAGGAAGCACTGTTTGTGCTGGCTGGTGCCGCAGCTCAGAACGAGGCTGATCTACCCATTGCCATAGATTGCGATACCCCAGAACCTGAGCGCCCACCACCAGGGGTCAGCTTGACATTCCACCATGCTCCCAAGCAAGATGGAGGAGAAAGTGCACTGAATGACCTCCGACCAACACAACTGACCTTTGACCTGTTTACTGGAGATGACGATGATTTTCTCCTTAGTGACTTGGGGAACTTAAATGACTTGACAAGTGATGAAATTGGATTCGCTGATAGAGGTTCATCAGGTGATACTCAAACAGCCAATCAGATCCAAGGCGGTTTAGGATCAACCAATGAGGTGCAAGGTACTGTGAGGCCAGCAAATCCGATACCGGCTGAGAAGAAATTAGCCAATCAGAATCAAGAAGATCTTTCACCACATAATGAAAACGAGGAAAACTTTCCGCCTGCACCAACTTTTCATGCTTCACCAACCAATGAGATTCTCACAGACATGGGTGACTGTTACAATCGCCCCAAATCTGACACCACCACCCAGCAAGAAATACCCCTAGCCAATCAGGACAAGGTTTCTGATCACATGACTATTTCTGCAGCTAAGAGTGCCACGCTAGATGGACCTTCTGTGTCGGGTATGGGAGAGGTAGAGAAGTGCGGTATGAGTCGCGGTGGTGATTGTTTTGACGAGGAAGCCTGGAGTCGTGGTCAGAGTTTGCAGGATAAGAGTGGGGGCAGCGAAGAGCCGGTCAAGCTCCTTCCTCCCACCCCTGTCCAGCGGCCTGGGGGGCACAGACCCCATTTCTCCACCACACCCATCCTCTCCCCCAGCCTCGCAGCTAACAGGGCCAGGAACATCGTCGACAAGGTGAGCTTCTATGAGTCATCAAAGTCTCGGTACAGATGTAGCCAATTTGCACAATTTGTTGTATACCCCAAAGATTGACTATGGTGTTGTTAGTATATACCACAAATCAATGAATAAATAAAAAGATTTATAGGACATTTGATATGAATTCTAGATTATCCTTTCATGTGGGCAATTTTGAAGTTGTCTGATAGGTAACTTCACATTTTAGAGACTACTCTTTAATTTCAATGTAAAACTTTAAAATGATTTAAAAAGTAAAAAATCAAACAAATGAATCATAAGTAGGCTAGAAACCATTTGCTCTCTTTACTCTGGAATATAATCTTCATCCTCTGCTTGTAGTAGTATATATCACCATTTCCTTGAACTTCATATTATCCTAGGAGTATTCTATTGTTTTATGGTGTTAGATTTTTACATTTTGGAAGTAACTGCAATAAAAAAAAATGTATGGGCATATTTTCTGTTCTGCATTATTTTTCTTAATTTCTTGATTTGAGGGGGGGGGGTTGATGTTGCAGGCATGACTGGGTTAACATTGGCTGATCATGTGTGAAATTCTCCCCACAGGACCAGCCCAAACTGTACGACGTTGTTGATGGCAAACCTGTCAAGCGGCCAATCACAGCCTTTCTTTTCTTCTCACGAGAAATAAGGATCCAGCTTAGTAAGGTAACCTCATAATTCTTCTTGTGTTTTGTTTTGTGCTAAATATTATCCTTAAAGGGCAAATGCACCATCATGATGATTTAGGTTCAAAATGTGCCTATATGTGTCACCTTTCAAATAAGACCACCCGCAAGTCTGTCCTCCTCAGCACTCCTCAGATATGGCTTATGAAAGTTAGTAAAAAACTGGCCTGAGTCTGGGTATAGAGGCTGACATTATCAGAAGTGGTGCTTATGAAGTGACTGCCAGCCCTGCTTCTGATTGGTTGAGAGATATCAGTGGCAGTCACTTCCAGCCACTTCATAAGCACCACTTCTGATAATGTCAGCCTCTATACCCAGACTCAGGCCAGTTTTTTACTAACTTTCATAAGCCATATCTGAGGAGTGCTGAGGAGGACAGACTTGCGGGTGGTCTTATTTGAAAGGTGACACGTATAGGCACATTTTGAACCTAAATCATCATGATGGTGCATATGCCCTTTAAGTTGCAGACTCTGGAATTCCATAACTAAGTTTAACTGGATTGGACATAAAGCTCAAGGGATGTACTGCATTGTTGAGCTAGTGCAAAAATCAACAGGACAGCAAGAAGTAATTGATCCACTGTGGCCTAATGATTATAATGCCTGGCCCAAGTGGGAGGTTGCAAGTTTGAATCTCTGCCAAATCCCATTTAGTGGGTTGACCTGGTTGCTTTATACCTGTGCATCATTGTGGAGGGCTCTCTCTGGTGCCTCTGCAACTGAAAGACCCATTGGAACTATTTGTAAACAGTCATGATGCGATCTAAGCGCTGAAAGTGATGTAAAAAACAATTATTCCCTTGCATCTTGCAGCATGAAGTGGTGCAGCCAGTCACAGGAGGCTAGATTCAGCAAAATCATTAAAACTACTTTAATTTAGAATATAGATATGATATTAGACATAACCAATTTTAGATCAAAATTCTAACATATTTTCTATACGTCTATTGTAGCAAACTTTGATCTTAATCAGTTTTGAGTTTGATGCTAACCAGATTTTTTGTCCTTTAGTCTTTGTTTACAAATTGTGATGGGGATATCCTGGGATGTCACGGTGACATACTAAAATTCTTAGTAATTTGGGACACTTTTTATTAATTACAATTTGATTTTTATGGGTACAGGGTGGACCATGTTTTCTGAACATACCTTGCTGCTGTATTAGCAAGATTTACAGCTAAGTCCATATTTTGTGAAATGGCAACTGGCGATAGGTTGAGAGTTGCCCAGATTTCCCATTAATCATTTTGCAAAATAATTATAGTGCAGGCACCGACATATGTACTTGCCCGCTTGCCCCGGCAAGTGAATTTTTGAAAAAAGGGCTTTCTGGCAAGTACATTTTAGTTAGCACTTGCCCGAATGGGCAAGCTAATTTTCTGAGCGGTCTAGCCTTTCTATATAGAAATCGCACAAATACCTTGAAATATCCAAACTATGCAACACAATTAAAAAGAAAATGGTTTTCCTATTATCATTAATTCCATGATGAATAATATATGCCATTCTAGCATATGTTATAACTTATTTCAGGCAAGCCAGAAATTACGTCGGGCAATTAGAAGTCATTAACTACTTGCCCGGCATGGCAAGGTACTTCTGAAACATGTTGGTGCCTGTAGTTGCCCAAATTCCTAGGGTGGTCTAAATTTTGGAGAATTTTTCCAAAACGAGTTTTTTTTAGGAGTCTGACTGGATTTTTTTTCCAAAAAAAAGCTTGTAAGACAAGTAATTAAATTGGAGTGGCCTAAGATGGTAAAAAATGTCTGTTATGTGGAAGACTTTGTGATTGCATGATGTTGTTGTGTTTTGTTAGTTGTCTTGGCTGTGGTTGCTTTCAGGATCACCCTGAGGCTGACTTCCAGGAGCTGGCGCGGCTGACGGGGGACAAGTGGAAGAAGCTGACGGCAGCGGAACGCCAGCAGTACGAGAATCTCTACGGTAGAGACGTGAGCCGCTACAAGCAGGAGCTGGTGGAGGCCAGGATCAAAGACAGCACGGCCAGGCACAACAAGGAGGTCAGGAGGAGTCTCGCGGCGGCTGCAGAGAAGGAGGATCCGCGCCGCCAGGAACAGCCACTCAAGAAACGCAAAATTGATCGCATTTCATCAGTTTCCGTGGCTGAGAGGATGCTGAGGTCACCAGGGGTGAAGAAGGCAGTGGCGCCACCTGTCAGAGAAATTCCAATTCAATTTTCCTTACAGCACCTGAAAGACAAAAAGTATTCATTCGGCTCTAGTCAAAGGTGAGGATATATTATACAAATATGCCATGCCAGTGTGGGTATCCTGATGGAATGTCTCCCAGAGGGAGGATGGTTTTCCCGAGGGCGGAGCCCGAGGGAAAACCATATTCCTGAGGGGATACATTCCATCAGGATACCCACACTGGCATGGCATATTTGTTTTATTATACCGAACAAACCCCAATTTGGTAAAATATCAATGAAAACAACAATGACTGCCGGTAGATCCAGTGAGAACGGTGGACGTTTTGCCGGTGGACATGATGGAATGGCCAACCTTTGTAAGCCAATCACGTCTTACAATTTTCACGTGAGGTATAATAATATATAAATGTGACATCCCAGTGGGGGTAACATGATGGAATGGATCAGTTCCATCATGTTACCCCAACTGGGATGTCATATTTGTTTTATTATAGCTAACAACCTATTTATTACCTTAACTTGTTATTTATTATATTTTTTCTCTAAATTGAGACACTTGCAAGTGTTCTTACCTTTATTGTTGTTCCCAACGACGTGGCATTCTGCTCAGGCCACGACATAAGTATGTCATATAACAATAGGATTTACTGTTGTTGGAAGCAGTGCGTGTGTGATTCAGTTTGCAACATAACCACTTGCCCCGTTCTAAGTTGCAAGTGAATTCGACAAAAAACGGCAATGGGGCAAGCTGATCACGACCCTGACTTGCCCCGCTCGGCTAATTCTGGGCAAAGTCCAACCTCACCTTTGTTTAACACTGTGGCAGGGAGAGTGGAAGTGCCGGCGGGGCAGGTCAACATTAGGGGCAGCTTGCCCCGTTCAGAAAATAATGTTTTGCAACTGATGTTGCACTCTTTGATTATGTAGCATCAAATGCTATGATGTTTCTTTAGAAGGATATCTTTCTTTGAGTGGATCTGCCAGCCACTAATTGGAACAGCATAGGGTTTGGTTGTATACCAGTTAAATGGGTCAAGAAAACAGACTATTTATTTGATATATTTATTACATTAGTTATCATATTAATTAAGGCCCAGGGCTCAACATTAAGAAAAAACTTCATAAGCCCAGCAGGGCTAGTTACCGAAACTTTAACTAGCCCTGAAATATTTTTGCTAGCCCTGATATTAATGACAGCTCTTTTGAAATAGTGATCTCTGTTGATATCATAGCCTCTGTTGATAACATGAAAAGAATACAGTGTATTGTGGTAAATTGAGTTAAATTATCATCCAGGTATGCAGAGCCAAAGGTGGGCTTCATATTTTTTTAAGCGCTGATATTCTAATTCTATCTAGTCCCTCAGGGCTACTCACAGGTAGAATTTACTAGCCCTGACTTTCAATAACTAGCCCGGGGCTACGGGGCTAGCCTTAACGTCGAGCCCTGAGGCCTGACAAGGTAGCTGATCAGTCAAAGGCACTGCTACTGACTGGTCACTGTCTCTCACCACTGCTCGTGTTCAAATTCTGCTTTTCTGAGCATGTGAGAATGGTCTGAGTGACTTGCTCGAAGTGATTGTTTTACCTGGGTATGACTTACAACTGTCTAGCCATGAGTAAGCCTGAATATGGTAGAAAAAGTAGCAATAATAAAAGTTAAGAGTTTCAAATAGATATTTTTATGAAAACCAGTGCTTTTATACATATCTGAAACGTTGGAATTTATCTTAGAATAGGTTAAATAAACATAATACCTATTTCAAAATTAAGTTGAATTTTAATACTTTACTAGCAATCTTGTCAAAGAGTAAAGTGTGACTATTGTCAAACATGATATAGAGCAATTGTAGTATGGCAACACACATATTGTGGGACACCTTTTGTCAAAATACATTATCTTTTCTCCTTTAGCCAAAGTCAGTCTGTGGAAAAGCTGTCCGTGATTGGTCGCCTCAAGTCACATGACTCCTGGCTGGGTTTACAAGCCAATCATATCGTCGTGTTGAACCAGTATCGATGTGAAGAAATGTTGCTGTATCATCGTTTGATGGCATCCTTCGATCTCCCAACAGAGCCACTGGAAACACCAATCCTGCTGAAACCTAGGTAGGTTTTAAGCAAAACCAGAGAAAACTGACATTTTTAGCTGGAACATCAATAGTTCGTATTGTAAACATGAGTTTGCCGAACCTCTCGAACCCCCTGTGCATTCACAAATGGATAGATAATTACTGTGATGATGAGGAAGGTAGTAGACAATTGTTTACATAGGAAAATATTTGTAAGAGAGATATTTGTCATGAATCAGCAACAGTCCTTAAAACACAGTACATGGTTGATTCCCAAGCTCTTTTCAAAGTTTTCATACGCCATACATTCATGCAGGGTATATCAGTCACTGAAGGTCATGCGCAAGATCTGGTGGCTTCCAGTCCTTCAGTATAATTCTTCCAAGCTGAAGCTGAAAGGCCCTACTGCTCAATATCCTCCCCAAAAATTTGCTGAGTTTACCCAGTGCAAAATCATAGGATTTTTGCAAGCCTTTTTAGCGTGCTAGTGTTACACTCTGACTGTACGACACAAGTCTTGATTTTATTTCCTTAAAGGATGTTTGTTTTATTGCAGTATGATTGGAGGAGAGGATTACTGGAAGTGCCTGCTTGCTCTGCGGCCCTCTGGTGGGGAGAGAACAAACCAAGGAAAAGCCTCCTGTGGGGATCCACGGATAACTGCTAATGGTTTTCAGTTACAGTTTACACCTGGTCAGTACTCCTAGCTTATGTATTATAGGCTCTACGCTCTTCTGATTTTATATTAACCTTTATGCTACTGATGGCTAATTTGGCCAATACAAAATGATCCCAAAAAATGACTCAAACCCTGGTATATGGGTATTCATCTGAGAGTACTCGGCGAGAGCATATATATCCAATTAATACCAACTTGACAGGGTTTAGATGTTTTTCAAAAATCTTTGCATTCTTGTGCTTTTGACGGAAGTAGCCTCAGCATTGGAAGGGTTAAAGCCTTCATGACTGTTAAGCAGGGCATTATGTGTATTTAATGTACAGCTAAAGGCATCCTGGCCAGACCGCTGGCGTCAGGCCCGAGGTCTTGCCGAGAAGCCTGAAGGTGTATATTGAATACACATAATGCCCTGCTAAACAGTCTTTAAGGTTTTCATCATTGCTTCCCTACATCAATACTATTGTATGTATAATATTGGTTTAAACTCATAAATATAAGAGCTAGGTTAAAACATTTACAAATTGTATTCCACAAAAACAGTTCAAACCACTAAAGATACATGTATAAAATCCATACATTTCTTCAAATATGGACCATTTTTATCGTTCACTGGCAAAAAATGTCTTTATGTAAAGTGACATGTGTCACTGTCAAGGTATGTCATTGCCTGATCTATAATTTTGATGGAGGGCATTGTGGTGAGATTTAATGCACTGCGGTGGAGGGCATTATGGGGATTTAATGACCGGTCACATGGTACAAATCCTGAATGCTGATTGGATAACCTAGAGGAAGCAATAATAACAATTTTTATCAAGTAACACTATGATTAACAAGGCACTTTTATGATACTTGTTCAAAATGTTCTCTTCACTGTCACTATGGAAATAGCAGGGAAGAGAACCAAGATTATGAAAGTAAGGATATGATTCTTTTTGAAAATAATACATGGTTTCATGAAGTCGTTTAGATAGTGTTTTGGGTTGTTTGTTCCTTCAGTATTTTCAAAAACATTTTATAGTTATAAAATTATTACCAAAAAGATTTCCAGCATTATGATGGGTGTAAAATAACCTATTTCAATTGAGTAACTCTGTCCAATCTATTCCTGGTTGTACCAATCCTATTATTTTAAAGGCAGTATCATGGTGCTGAATTCAATCTAAATTTCATATTTCGGCTGATTTGCCTATCATAATATGGCTGGAAAAATTATTTTAAATTTTCTGTACTCATATTTCTTCAACACTTCAGATCCCAATCTTGATGAGTTAAGAGTGGAGGTGGTTGCCATGGCAACATGCCTGCCGTTTTTTGGCTTGCTGGACCTGCGAGAGATTCTTGAGACGATCCTTGTGGCCAAAGCATCAACAGTATCTGAATGTCGCCCACAAAAAGTCATCCATTACCTAAAGGTATCTTTGGCTTTTTTTTTGTTTTGGTGTCAGGAAATTCAGTTTTTAAGGTCACATAGTATCATTTGGTTTTTATAGTCATTCTGTTGTTCCGATCTCTTTTGATACCTTCTGGTTTCTATAGACATACAGACACAGTTCTGTTGTCACAGTGCTTAAAGCTGTCATTTCAAATTAAGTTATTTTATTGCCTGAACACCTTATAATTTCTGTATTGATGATGCATGTCTATGTTAAAATCAGTGCCAAATTGAGAGTACTGTAGAATGGCTAATTTTTCGGTGAGTTTTTTTTCCCCCGAATGCTTTCAAACGGGAATAAGTAACACAGAAAAACAAACAATACAGTACATATCCCAACTTAATAAACACAGAGAAATCCTGACCGTTTAATAGACTATACTCTTTAGTATACTAAAATTTAAAATCTACATAAAACAGGAAAATTGGAAAATCAGAGAAAATTGCTACACAGAAAAATTAGCCATTCTACATTTTTTATTAATATTTATTATTATGTCAATATATCTTTTTCGAGAAGCTCTTTCTTTTTGAATAAGATTCTATCCTTTGAGGTTGAGACATATTCTCTCATGTTTCTGATGAGTTGTTTGTGATGGTTGTTTTCCAGAGTGAGGCTGTGCGTATGGCGCGCCAGCAGCTGCCAAAGCAGAGCTGTGCCGAGATGTCGGAGGTTGTCGAGGAGTGGAGGAGGGCGACTAGAGGAGGAGCGCTGCAATGTTTCCACGACAAGCCTATCATCCACCAGCTCCACCAGGTCCCCCTGGGCCTCACACAGCAAAGTAGCAGCTCCTGATGTGTCCACGATAAGCCTATCGTCCACCAGCTCCACCAGGTCCCCCTGAGCCTCACACAGCAAAGCAGCAGCTCCTGATGTTTCCACGATAAGCCTATCGTCCACCAGCTTCACCAGGTCCCCCTGAGCCTCACACAGCAAAGCAGCAGCTCCTGATGTTTCCACGATAAGCCTATCGTCCACCAGCTCCACCAGGTACCCCTGAGCCTCACACAGCAAAGCAGCAGCTCCTGATGTTTCCACGATAAGCCTATCGTCCACCAGCTCCACCAGGTCCCCCTGAGCCTCACACAGCAAAGCAGCAGCTCCTGATGTTCCCACGATAAGCCTATCATCCACCAGCTTCACCAGGTCCCCCTGAGCCTCACACAGCAAAGCAGCAGCTCCTGATGTTTCCACGATAAGCCTATCGTCCACCAGCTCCACCAGGTCCCCCTGAGCCTCACACAGCAAAGCAGCAGCTCCTGATGTGTCCACGATAAGCCTATCGTCCACCAGCTCCACCAGGTCCCCCTGAGCCTCACACAGCAAAGCAGCAGCTCCTGATGTGTCCACGATAAGCCTATCGTCCACCAGCTCCACCAGCTCCCCCTGAGCCTCACACAGCAAAGCAGCAGCTCCTGATGTGTCCACGATAAGCCTATCGTCCACCAGCTCCACCAGGTCCCCCTGAGCCTCACACAGCAAAGCAGCGCTGCAATGTTTCCACGATAAGCCTATCGTCCACCAGCTCCACCAGGTCCCCCTGAGCCTCACACAGCAAAGCAGCAGCTCCTGATGTTTCCACGATAAGCCTATCGTCTACCAGCTCCACCAGGTCCCCCTGAGCCTCACACAGCAAAGCAGCAGCTCCTGATGTTTCCACGATAAGCCTATCATCCACCAGCTCCACCAGGTCCCCCTGAGCCTCACACAGCAAAGCAGCAGCTCCTGATGTGTCCACGATAAGCCTATCATCCACCAGCTCCACCAGGTCCCCCTGAGCCTCACACAGCAAAGCAGCAGCTCCTGATGTGTCCACGATAAGCCTATCATCCACCAGCTCCACCAGGTCCCCCTGAGCCTCACACAGCAAAGCAGCAGCTCCTGATGTTTCCACGATAAGCCTATCATCCACCAGCTCCACCAGGTCCCCCTGAGTCTCACACAGCAAAGCAGCAGCTCCTGATGTTTCCACGATAAGCCTATCATCCACCAGCTCCACCAGGTCCCCCTGAGTCTCACACAGCAAAGCAGCAGCTCCTGATGTTTCCACGATAAGCCTATCATCCACCAGCTCCACCAGGTCCCCCTGAGCCTCACACAGCAAAGCAGCAGCTCCTGATGTTTCCACGATAAGCCTATCGTCCACCAGCTCCACCAGGTCCCCCTGAGCCTCACACAGCAAAGCAGCAGCTCCTGATGTTCCCACGATAAGCCTATCGTCCACCAGCTCCACCAGGTCCCCCTGAGCCTCACACAGCAAAGCAGCAGCTCCTGATGTTTTCACGATAAGCCTATCGTCCACCAGCTCCACCAGGTCCCCCTGAGTCTCACACAGCAAAGCAGCAGCTCCTGATGTTTCCACGATAAGCCTATCATCCACCAGCTCCACCAGGTCCCCCTGAGTCTCACACAGCAAAGCAGCAGCTCCTGATGTTTCCACGATAAGCCTATCATCCACCAGCTCCACCAGGTCCCCCTGAGCCTCACACAGCAAAGCAGCAGCTCCTGATGTTTCCATGATAAGCCTATCGTCCACCAGCTCCACCAGCTCCCCTGAGCCTCACACAGCAAAGCAGCAGCTCCTGATGTTTCCACGATAAGCCTATCATCCACCAGCTCCACCAGGTCCCCCTGAGTCTCACACAGCAAAGCAGCAGCTCCTGATGTTTCCACGATAAGCCTATCATCCACCAGCTCCACCAGGTCCCCCTGAGCCTCACACAGCAAAGCAGCAGCTCCTGATGTTTCCATGATAAGCCTATCGTCCACCAGCTCCACCAGCTCCCCTGAGCCTCACACAGCAAAGCAGCAGCTCCTGATGTGTCCACGATAAGCCTATCATCCACCAGCTCCACCAGGTCCCCCTGAGCCTCACACAGCAAAGCAGCAGCTCCTGATGTTTCCACGATAAGCCTATCATCCACCAGCTCCACCAGGTCCCCCTGAGCCTCACACAGCAAAGCAGCAGCTCCTGATGTGTCCACGATAAGCCTATCGTCCACCAGCTCCACCAGGTCCCCCTGAGCCTCACACAGCAAAGCAGCAGCTCCTGATGTTTCCACGATAAGCCTATCATCCACCAGCTCCACCAGCTCCCCTGAGCCTCACACAGCAAAGCAGCAGCTCCTGATGTTTCCACGATAAGCCTATCATCCACCAGCTCCACCAGGTCCCCCTGAGTCTCACACAGCAAAGCAGCAGCTCCTGATGTTTCCACGATAAGCCTATCATCCACCAGCTCCACCAGGTCCCCCTGAGCCTCACACAGCAAAGCAGCAGCTCCTGATGTTTCCACGATAAGCCTATCATCCACCAGCTCCACCAGGTCCCCCTGAGTCTCACACAGCAAAGCAGCAGCTCCTGATGTTTCCACGATAAGCCTATCATCCACCAGCTCCACCAGGTCCCCCTGAGCCTCACACAGCAAAGCAGCAGCTCCTGATGTGTCCACGATAAGCCTATCGTCCACCAGCTCCACCAGGTCCCCCTGAGCCTCACACAGCAAAGCAGCAGCTCCTGATGTTTCCACGATAAGCCTATCATCCACCAGCTCCACCAGGTCCCCCTGAGCCTCACACAGCAAAGCAGCAGCTCCTGATGTTTCCACGATAAGCCTATCGTCCACCAGCTCCACCAGGTCCCCCTGAGCCTCACACAGCAAAGCAGCAGCTCCTGATGTTTCCACGATAAGCCTATCGTCCACCAGCTCCACCAGGTCCCCCTGAGCCTCACACAGCAAAGCAGCAGCTCCTGATGTTTCCACGATAAGCCTATCATCCACCAGCTCCACCAGGTCCCCCTGAGCCTCACACAGCAAAGCAGCAGCTCCTGATGTTTCCACGATAAGCCTATCGTCCACCAGCTCCACCAGGTCCCCCTGAGCCTCACACAGCAAAGCAGCAGCTCCTGATGTTTCCATGATAAGCCTATCGTCCACCAGCTCCACCAGGTCCCCCTGAGCCTCACACAGCAAAGCAGCAGCTCCTGATGTTTCCACGATAAGCCTATCGTCCACCAGCTCCACCAGGTCCCCCTGAGCCTCACACAGCAAAGCAGCAGCTCCTGATGTTTCCACGATAAGCCTATCGTCCACCAGCTCCACCAGGTCCCCCTGAGCCTCACACAGCAAAGCAGCAGCTCCTGATGTTTCCATGATAAGCCTATCGTCCACCAGCTCCACCAGGTCCCCCTGAGCCTCACACAGCAAAGCAGCAGCTCCTGATGTTTCCACGATAAGCCTATCGTCCACCAGCTCCACCAGGTCCCCCTGAGCCTCACACAGCAAAGCAGCAGCTCCTGATGTTTCCACGATAAGCCTATCGTCCACCAGCTCCACCAGGTCCCCCTGAGCCTCACACAGCAAAGCAGCAGCTCCTGATGTTTCCACGATAAGCCTATCGTCCACCAGCTCCACCAGGTCCCCCTGAGCCTCACACAGCAAAGCAGCAGCTCCTGATGTGTCCACGATAAGCCTATCGTCCACCAGCTCCACCAGGTCCCCCTGAGCCTCACACAGCAAAGCAGCAGCTCCTGATGTTTCCACGATAAGCCTATCGTCCACCAGCTCCACCAGGTCCCCTGAGCCTCACACAGCAAAGCAGCTGCTCCTGATGTTTCCACGATAAGCCTATCGTCCACCAGCTCCACCAGGTCCCCCTGAGCCTCACACAGCAAAGCAGCAGCTCCTGATGTTTCCACGATAAGCCTATCGTCCACCAGCTCCACCAGGTCCCCTGAGCCTCACACAGCAAAGCAGCAGCTCCTGATGTTTCCACGATAAGCCTATCGTCCACCAGCTCCACCAGGTCCCCTGAGCCTCACACAGCAAAGCAGCAGCTCCTGATGTTTCCATGATAAGCCTATCGTCCACCAGCTCCACCAGGTCCCCCTGAGCCTCACACAGCAAAGCAGCAGCTCCTGATGTTTCCACGATAAGCCTATCGTCCACCAGCTCCACCAGGTCCCCCTGAGCCTCACACAGCAAAGCAGCAGCTCCTGATGTTTCCACGATAAGCCTATCGTCCACCAGCTCCACCAGGTCCCCCTGAGCCTCACACAGCAAAGCAGCAGCTCCTGATGTTTCCACGATAAGCCTATCGTCCACCAGCTCCACCAGGTCCCCCTGAGCCTCACACAGCAAAGCAGCAGCTCCTGATGTTTCCACGATAAGCCTATCGTCCACCAGCTCCACCAGGTCCCCCTGAGCCTCACACAGCAAAGCAGCAGCTCCTGATGTTTCCACGATAAGCCTATCGTCCACCAGCTCCACCAGGTCCCCCTGAGCCTCACACAGCAAAGCAGCAGCTCCTGATGTTTCCACGATAAGCCTATCGTCCACCAGCTCCACCAGGTCCCCCTGAGCCTCACACAGCAAAGCAGCAGCTCCTGATGTGTCCACGATAAGCCTATCGTCCACCAGCTCCACCAGGTCCCCCTGAGCCTCACACAGCAAAGCAGCAGCTCCTGATGTGTCCACGATAAGCCTATCATCCACCAGCTCCACCAGGTCCCCCTGAGCCTCACACAGCAAAGCAGCAGCTCCTGATGTGTCCACGATAAGCCTATCGTCCACCAGCTCCACCAGGTACCCCTGAGCCTCACACAGCAAAGCAGCAGCTCCTGATGTGTCCACGATAAGCCTATCGTCCACCAGCTCCACCAGGTCCCCCTGAGCCTCACACAGCAAAGCAGCAGCTCCTGATGTGTCCACGATAAGCCTATCGTCCACCAGCTCCACCAGGTCCCCCTGAGCCTCACACAGCAAAGCAGCAGCTCCTGATGTGTCCACGATAAGCCTATCGTCCACCAGCTCCACCAGGTCCCCCTGAGCCTCACACAGCAAAGCAGCAGCTCCTGATGTGTCCACGATAAGCCTATCATCCACCAGCTCCACCAGGTCCCCCTGAGCCTCACACAGCAAAGCAGCAGCTCCTGATGTGTCCACGATAAGCCTATCGTCCACCAGCTCCACCAGGTCCCCCTGAGCCTCACACAGCAAAGCAGCAGCTCCTGATGTTTCCACGATAAGCCTATCGTCCACCAGCTCCACCAGGTCCCCCTGAGCCTCACACAGCAAAGCAGCAGCTCCTGATATGTCCACGATAAGCCTATCGTCCACCAGCTCCACCAGGTCCCCCTGAGCCTCACACAGCAAAGCAGCAGCTCCTGATGTTTCCACGATAAGCCTATCGTCCACCAGCTCCACCAGGTCCCCCTGAGCCTCACACAGCAAAGCAGCAGCTCCTGATGTGTCCACGATAAGCCTATCGTCCACCAGCTTCACCAGGTCCCCCTGAGCCTCACACAGCAAAGCAGCAGCTCCTGATGTTTCCATGATAAGCCTATCATCCACCAGCTCCACCAGGTCCCCCTGAGCCTCACACAGCAAAGCAGCAGCTCCTGATGTTTCCACGATAAGCCTATCGTCCACCAACTCCACCAGGTCCCCCTGAGCCTCACACAGCAAAGCAGCAGCTCCTGATGTGTCCACGATAAGCCTATCGTCCACCAGCTCCACCAGGTCCCCCTGAGCCTCACACAGCAAAGCAGCAGCTCCTGATGTGTCCACGATAAGCCTATCATCCACCAGCTTCACCAGGTCCCCCTGAGCCTCACACAGCAAAGCAGCAGCTCCTGATGTGTCCACGATAAGCCTATCATCCACCAGCTTCACCAGGTCCCCCTGAGCCTCACACAGCAAAGCAGCAGCTCCTGATGTGTCCACGATAAGCCTATCGTCCACCAGCTCCACCAGGTACCCCTGAGCCTCACACAGCAAAGCAGCAGCTCCTGATGTGTCCACGATAAGCCTATCGTCCACCAGCTCCACCAGGTCCCCCTGAGCCTCACACAGCAAAGCAGCAGCTCCTGATGTTTCAACGATAAACCTATCGTCCACCAGCTCCACCAGGTCCCCCTGAGCCTCACACAGCAAAGCAGCAGCTCCTGATGTGTCCACGATAAGCCTATCATCCACCAGCTTCACCAGGTCCCCCTGAGCCTCACACAGCAAAGCAGCAGCTCCTGATGTGTCCACGATAAGCCTATCATCCACCAGCTCCACCAGGTCCCCCTGAGCCTCACACAGCAAAGCAGCAGCTCCTGATGTGTCCACGATAAGCCTATCGTCCACCAGCTCCACCAGGTCCCCCTGAGCCTCACACAGCAAAGCAGCAGCTCCTGATGTGTCCACGATAAGCCTATCGTCCACCAACTCCACCAGGTCCCCCTGAGCCTCACACAGCAAAGCAGCAGCTCCTGATGTTTCCATGATAAGCCTATCATCCACCAGCTCCACCAGGTCCCCCTGAGCCTCACACAGCAAAGCAGCAGCTCCTGATGTTTCCACGATAAGCCTATCGTCCACCAACTCCACCAGGTCCCCCTGAGCCTCACACAGCAAAGCAGCAGCTCCTGATGTTTCCACGATAAGCCTATCGTCCACCAGCTCCACCAGGTCCCCCTGAGCCTCACACAGCAAAGCAGCAGCTCCTGATGTTTCCACGATAAGCCTATCGTCCACCAGCTCCACCAGGTCCCCCTGAGCCTCACACAGCAAAGCAGCAGCTCCTGATGTGTCCACGATAAGCCTATCGTCCACCAACTCCACCAGGTCCCCCTGAGCCTCACACAGCAAAGCAGCAGCTCCTGATGTTTCCATGATAAGCCTATCATCCACCAGCTCCACCAGGTCCCCCTGAGCCTCACACAGCAAAGCAGCAGCTCCTGATGTTTCCACGATAAGCCTATCGTCCACCAACTCCACCAGGTCCCCCTGAGCCTCACACAGCAAAGCAGCAGCTCCTGATGTGTCCACGATAAGCCTATCGTCCACCAGCTCCACCAGCTCCCCCTGAGCCTCACACAGCAAAGCAGCAGCTCCTGATGTTTCCACGATAAGCCTATCGTCCACCAGCTCCACCAGCTCCCCCTGAGCCTCACACAGCAAAGCAGCAGCTCCTGATGTGTCCACGATAAGCCTATCGTCCACCAGCTTCACCAGGTCCCCCTGAGCCTCACACAGCAAAGCAGCAGCTCCTGATGTGTCCACGATAAGCCTATCGTCCACCAGCTCCACCAGCTCCCCCTGAGCCTCACACAGCAAAGCAGCAGCTCCTGATGTTTCCACGATAAGCCTATCGTCCACCAGCTCCACCAGCTCCCCCTGAGCCTCACACAGCAAAGCAGCAGCTCCTGATGTGTCCACGATAAGCCTATCGTCCACCAGCTTCACCAGGTCCCCCTGAGCCTCACACAGCAAAGCAGCAGCTCCTGATGTTTCCACGATAAGCCTATCGTCCACCAACTCCACCAGGTCCCCCTGAGCCTCACACAGCAAAGCAGCAGCTCCTGATATGTCCACGATAAGCCTATCGTCCACCAGCTCCACCAGGTCCCCCTGAGCCTCACACAGCAAAGCAGCAGCTCCTGATGTGTCCACGATAAGCCTATCGTCCACCAGCTCCACCAGGTCCCCCTGAGCCTCACACAGCAAAGCAGCAGCTCCTGATGTGTCCACGATAAGCCTATCGTCCACCAGCTCCACCAGGTCCCCCTGAGCCTCACACAGCAAAGCAGCAGCTCCTGATGTGTCCACGATAAGCCTATCGTCCACCAGCTCCACCAGGTCCCCCTGAGCCTCACACAGCAAAGCAGCAGCTCCTGATGTGTCCACGATAAGCCTATCGTCCACCAGCTTCACCAGGTCCCCCTGAGCCTCACACAGCAAAGCAGCAGCTCCTGATGTGTCCACGATAAGCCTATCGTCCACCAGCTCCACCAGGTCCCCCTGAGCCTCACACAGCAAAGCAGCAGCTCCTGATGTGTCCACGATAAGCCTATCGTCCACCAGCTTCACCAGGTCCCCCTGAGCCTCACACAGCAAAGCAGCAGCTCCTGATGTGTCCACGATAAGCCTATCGTCCACCAGCTCCACCAGGTCCCCCTGAGCCTCACACAGCAAAGCAGCAGCTCCTGATGTGTCCACGATAAGCCTATCGTCCACCAGCTCCACCAGGTCCCCCTGAGCCTCACACAGCAAAGCAGCAGCTCCTGATGTGTCCACGATAAGCCTATCGTCCACCAGCTCCACCAGGTCCCCCTGAGCCTCACACAGCAAAGCAGCAGCTCCTGATGTGTCCACGATAAGCCTATCGTCCACCAGCTCCACCAGGTCCCCCTGAGCCTCACACAGCAAAGCAGCAGCTCCTGATGTGTCCACGATAAGCCTATCGTCCACCACCAACTCCACCAGGTCCCCCTGAGCCTCACACAGCAAAGCAGCAGCTCCTGATGTTTCCACGATAAGCCTATCGTCCACCAGCTCCACCAGCTCCCCCTGAGCCTCACACAGCAAAGCAGCAGCTCCTGATGTTTCCACGATAAGCCTATCGTCCATCCAGCTCCACCAGGTCCCCCTGAGCCTCACACAGCAAAGCAGCAGCTCCTGATGTGTCCACGATAAGCCTATCGTCCACCACCAACTCCACCAGGTCCCCCTGAGCCTCACACAGCAAAGCAGCAGCTCCTGATGTGTCCACGATAAGCCTATCGTCCACCACCAACTCCACCAGGTCCCCCTGAGCCTCACACAGCAAAGCAGCAGCTCCTGATGTTTCCACGATAAGCCTATCGTCCACCAGCTCCACCAGCTCCCCCTGAGCCTCACACAGCAAAGCAGCAGCTCCTGATGTTTCCACGATAAGCCTATCGTCCACCAGCTCCACCAGGTCCCCCTGAGCCTCACACAGCAAAGCAGCAGCTCCTGATGTGTCCACGATAAGCCTATCGTCCACCAGCTCCACCAGGTCCCCCTGAGCCTCACACAGCAAAGCAGCAGCTCCTGATGTGTCCACGATAAGCCTATCGTCCACCAGCTCCACCAGGTCCCCCTGAGCCTCACACAGCAAAGCAGCAGCTCCTGATGTTTCCACGATAAGCCTATCGTCCACCAGCTCCACCAGGTCCCCCTGAGCCTCACACAGCAAAGCAGCAGCTCCTGATGTGTCCACGATAAGCCTATCGTCCACCAGCTCCACCAGGTCCCCCTGAGCCTCACACAGCAAAGCAGCAGCTCCTGATGTGTCCACGATAAGCCTATCGTCCACCAGCTCCACCAGGTCCCCCTGAGCCTCACACAGCAAAGCAGCAGCTCCTGATGTGTCCACGATAAGCCTATCGTCCACCAGCTCCACCAGGTCCCCCTGAGCCTCACACAGCAAAGCAGCAGCTCCTGATGTTTCCACGATAAGCCTATCGTCCACCAGCTCCACCAGGTCCCCCTGAGCCTCACACAGCAAAGCAGCAGCTCCTGATGTTTCCACGATAAGCCTATCGTCCACCAGCTCCACCAGGTCCCCCTGAGCCTCACACAGCAAAGCAGCAGCTCCTGATGTGTCCACGATAAGCCTATCGTCCACCAGCTCCACCAGGTCCCCCTGAGCCTCACACAGCAAAGCAGCAGCTCCTGATGTGTCCACGATAAGCCTATCGTCCACCAGCTCCACCAGGTCCCCCTGAGCCTCACACAGCAAAGCAGCAGCTCCTGATGTGTCCACGATAAGCCTATCGTCCACCAGCTCCACCAGGTCCCCCTGAGCCTCACACAGCAAAGCAGCAGCTCCTGACTGCACACCAGCTGCAACCTAAAACATTGCGGATTCCGTTAACCCTTATGCTGCTGGTGGCTAATTTGGCTGATACGAAATGAGGCAAAAAGACTGAAAAATGACTAAAACCCTGGCACATGGTTACTCGTCTGAGAGAACTCAGCGAGAGCTATGCAATGAATCGAATACTAATATGGCAGGGGTTAGATGGTTTTCAAAAATCTTTGTGTCCGTGCGCTTTGGAAGAAGGTAGCCTCAGCATTGGAAGGATTAATCATCGCATCCAAAATCGCCCTGACAATTTTCATGAAATCTTTGAGGAGGAAACCTAATTGGGAAAATATATAGGGGAAAATGTTAAAGAGAACATTACCAACCAGTCTTCTACAAATATTTTGTAAAATCACTTTCATTTCCTGAGTCACTGTCACAGGTATCATAGATTCAGCTAACAATTTCTAGAAGAACTCTTAGGCATGAATTGTTTAACTATATGTGAATGTTTGAAGTTTGTTATTGAAGGTGCTATCTATCATTAATAAGGCAGTGCTTAGAGCTTGTGCGCTATATGCTGCCAGGTGCTATGGAATATCCCTCGGGGGATTGAAATGTTTTCTGTGTGTACAGGCCTGCTAGGGAAGGAAGGTTTGTGTAAGCACTTTGGTGGATACAAGACTATAAACCGAATACCTTTACACATTTCTGAATCTTTTCAACAATTGTCATCCCAGCCAAAATCAGCCTGACAATTTTCATGAAAGTTTTCAGGCGAAAGCCTGATTCGGAAGATATATAGAGGAAAAACGTTTAAGAAAACATGACCAAACAGTCCTTTTTCAAATATTTTGTAAAATCACTTTCAATTCCTGAGACATTGTCACAAGTATCATAGTTTCAGTTGACAATTCCTAGAGGAACTCTTAGGCATGAATTGTTTAAATAAATGTGAATGTTTGAAGTTTGTTATTGAAGGTGCTTACTGGTGTGGACTCACTCTCTCTCTCTCTCTCTCATGTGGCAATATAGAATACATTCCAGAATCAGGCCTACCGAATATTTGCAGAAACTCCCTTACTTTTAAATGAAATCCAAATACTCAAGCATGGATGGGTTAAGAGATGCTTTTGAAGAAAGTGTTACTAGATGGTGAAATATAACTTTTGAACAGGGAAATAAATATAACTATTGCCCTTGTTTACACCAACAAACCTCAAAGTTTTTCAGATATTGCACCAACATGATGTTTTGACCACGCAGGGAAATTGGCAATTGTAAAATATTTGGGCGTCCAATTTTTCAAGGGAGACAACAATATACTCCGATTACAACCATAAACATTTTATTTGCGTAATAAAATAAAGCATAATATCCATATACAATGCCATGGAAATTGTATTGACTTGAAGATTATTTAGTTATGTGCTTGAAATTGACATTTGAGAGTTAGGGTGTCCAAATGACACCCGGACGTCCTGCTGGCTAAGACTATGCTGACCAGTATATGCTAGACATATGCATTTCAATGCAGAATTCAGATATTCTTATCCATGACACTAATATGATATTTGTGATATTGATAATATTAATGATATTAATTAATAAACTGAACAAGACAATAGTTAAAGCTCTGCGTGGCAGGTATATTGTGAATGCCCAAGAAGAATTCACACTGGTGTCGCCATTGGTATCAATCTTATTTCAGTTTGGGAAATCTGCTAGATTGCAAATGTTAGAGCAAAATTCCCATCCTTCAGTATTGATTTTTTCCACCCCTCCATAATTTAGGTTGCTCTTTTTCCAAATTCAACATTTTTAGTTTGAAATTACATAAATAGATTTGTGGAAATTTGCTGGTATAGAATGATTGGCAACCCAAAATATTCAGCTGGGAGCCATTCTGAGGATATCGCAGGGGAGCAACTGCGAAACACGTCTTTGGTGTTCAACTTGTAGTTTATTGGTACCAAGTATCCACAGAAAGCTTATGTTATAATATATATATGTACTGTATAGACATACATGTATCTGGTACTAAGATTCGTTCGCAAGTTCCCCACTAGATGTCCTCTCCATATATATATATATATATATATATATTTATATATATATATATATATATATATATATATATATATATATATATATATATATATATATATATGTATTTATATATGTATTTATATATATATATTATACAAATATGACATCCCAGTGGGGATACCCTGATGGAATGTCTCCCGAGGGAGGTTGGTTTTCCCTAGGGCAAAGCCCGAGGAAAAACCATCCTCCCGAGGGGGACATTCCACCAGAGTATCCCCACTGGGATGTCATATTTGTTTTATTATACTGAACAAAAATGGTAAAATATCAATGAAAACAACAATTCACTGACCCTATCAATAATCCCTGCATGTAATCTTATTTAATCAAGAATGTCATGTTGTGCTAGTGCCTGTAGCAACATATTTGTTGTCGATGTGCAATTACCTTAATGTACCTTAGCTTTGTGTATAGTGCGCACCCCCTTTTTGGCCCATGTCTCTTGCTATTTTCTAAAAAACAAATGAATTTTCTGCATTTATGCATAGCAGTCAGTGTTTAGACCAAGTAGGTTAGAGTACTTATTGTTAGTCATTACGAAATCTGAGAAGTGAAATGGTGTTCCAATAATCATTTTTCTAACATTTTTAAGTCACATCTGTCCTCTGCTTAATGTAGGTAAGTGCATGCTGTTAGTTTAATTGCTTGGAAATAGTACTCAAATGCATATTCTTGTTGGTATGAGTCTTTCAATTGGTACCAGCATCACCTTTACAGTTGATTGCAGGTGGGAGATGACGGGAAATGGGGCTTTAGTGCTTGTTTATTCAGGAAATCTGACACCAAAGGGTCTCAAATCAGAGGGAAAATGTCTATTGTACACTAATTTAGGAACTCTTACACCATGTGGCCTGAATGCTGAGTGTAACTAGGGCGTTATTGTATGCTAATTTAGGAACAGGTACTACAGGGCCCCTCTGCACAACGAAACACGTGACTTATTGCATGCTGATTGTGGAACTCTGATGCCACAGAGCTGTTTTGCAGCTGAGAAATTGAATGCTAGTTCAGGAATTATTGTACCAAAGGGCCTCACAGCAGAGGGGAACTGGGGCTAAATTCCCTGTTAATTCAGGGACGAAAGATATGGTTTCCGCATGCATCGTTGCATGTTATACTTCCCAATGATATTATTTGCATTGAAAAAATTGAAAATATGAAATAAAAAGAAAAATAATGTCTATATATGTATTATCTTGTTTTCAATAATCCCAAGAATTTAAGTCAGAAACATGCCAAGCCACTGGTTCTCCAAATACAGTAATGTAATTCCCAGAGCAATGTAAATGGACATGCCTTATTTCAATAAATAAATACATCTATGGTTGTAATCTGAGTACATCCTTGTGTCCCTTGGAAAAAAAATCTCATCACAATTCTACTATTGCCAATTTTGGGCACCCAGCGCACATTGCTGACCAGATTTATTGCTTTGCTACTAACCAGATTGGAATCCAGCTGTAGTTGATCTATATACCCTGTTTAGAGGCTTCTCGTAATTTTCTTATCAAGGGGTGTATAAAGCTGGTTTGGTGCAACCTTATACAAATGCCTCATTTCAAACCGATTTTCACACATTTTAAGCTGCACAAATTGTAATCGGAAACACGTGTAAGCATTTATTTTTTGCAAATCACATACTAGTACATGAAACAGACAGTTTTTTTAATAAAACTTTGATATAGACTGTCTCATATTCCTAAAATTACACATCCTGGAAAGGTAAACTAATCATAGCACTAAAAATACATCCAAGCAACCTTAGTAAGTCCAGGTTAGGGTGTCTAAATGTTTATATACTGAGGCAAAGTCAATTAGTCCTGGAGCAATTGTCGATAGCGGTAGCCGTCGTATCGTACACCAAATGTTTTAATTTTGTGGTGTTTCAATATATGTTTTATGACGGGATGACAAGGATAGTCCAGGCAATCTGGCGCATTTTTTGGCCAAACCCATCACTAATTGCAAAAGAAACGAAACCTGTTCTATTTGAATGGAGACTATATGAGGAATGATATATCAAGAATCCCACTCAATCAAAATATTGGAACATGCTGAAATTAAGACCGAAAGTTCCAGGTTCCTAAGGGTTTGGGAGGTCTAGGTTGAATGCAGTTTATAGCACACTGGATGTTTGATTCGCCCTATCAAATGCCCAACAAAACCTTTTTTTACTTGATACTCTTTAATAAAAGGACTTAATTTTATATTTGAATTATTATGTTCGAGGAGGGGTGGGTGCGTTTCGGGTGGGGGTTTGGGTTTTTACTCATATCAATCATTTTACCTCTGGAATAGGAGGGATGGTGAAGAGAGCGCCTTAAATCTGAAATGTGTTTTTATATCAACAGAAGGAAGATTATTTACTTAGATTAACATACATATAAGTGATTATTACTCCCTTTAGCCTGTTGGTGGCAGCACTGTAGTGTTAATTAAAGTGACCTCCACTTTTTGTGTTGTTCAGCTCCAAAGGATGGCACTTAGGCTAAGAGGTCCGGATTGTCAAACAGAGAAGAACATTTATTATCTGTTCCTCTCTAATTCTAGCAGCTGATTGGTCAATTTTGTTGTAATGGACTGAATTGTGTTTCTCTAAGTTGCTTTGAACATTGGCCAATCTTAGGAGTCCAATATCATTCCTGCATTGGGATCCTAACAACGCTTTTCAAAAATGTTATTGTTAGGACCCCAGTATATGTATGTTACTTCCGGTAGTGCCATGGCAACCAGTAGCGCATACCATCGCTGTATAGAGGGATTTCAAAATGGTGGCCACTGCTGGTCACAACGCCACTAGAAATTGTTTTTCAGTGTTTCAAACACTATTTGTACAATATAATCAGCCAAGATGGTGTATATGGGGAAGAAAATATGGCAGAGATTAATTATAGAGAATTTAGGTATGTCAGGTTAAGTATATTGTTAGGTATATTATGTCAGTGGCCCTGAAGGTTGGACACTTTAGCTGTCACAAAATGCTGCAGCTTCTGTGTTTATATCCCCAAATTCAAACATGGAAGAACAGAAAGTTTGATCCTGGGGACTGGGGTTGAAAATCAGTACAGTATAGGCATTTAACCCTTATTCAAGTCGACTGGACGTCTGTCAGTGCCTGGTTGTGCCAACACCCATGGATAACATGTCAAAACATATGCCAAGCTCATTTATGTCCCATGTAGCATGTGAATATAAGCTATGGTCCGTTGTGAGGTCATCCATGCATCCAGGAAACTTGGTGGCAATCAAGCATGCAGTTGTGTATTAAGCCCAGGCTGCTCACACATTTAGTGCAGGACTCAAAAGTCGGCACTGTAGATGTAAGGATGGTTACCATCCAAAGAAAACAAGAAATAGCACTAAAAGAACAATTTGTAAGATGTCATTGCAAGACTAGATGTGTCACTGAACACTCTAGTTGTAGAAAAATGTGAATAGGATGCACGGTAGCATGTGGATCCAGCAAGGGTGATTGTTAAAACATTAGGGCAGGGATCAAGTGTGATGGTCTGGCAGATTATTTAGATGAAGCTGATATGTAGGTTTCTTGGAGTAAGGGCTGGGACAAGCTCCTAGCCAAGATTTTGGAACTAAATATCCCAATTTGGCAATCCAAAAGCTTTTGGGTATTCTATCCAAATATGCTGATCTTAAATATGTATTTACTTAACCCATTTACACATAAAGTTCATATAGAAAGTTTTTTCTGCTACTCTCGTAAGTTAAAATGAAAGTTTAAAAAAACTGAAGGAGAGTTGTATGGCTTCTGATCAACATTTCTCTTTGAAATGTTTCCCTGAAAATGATTTTGTGAGTAAAATATTCCCAAAACGTTTAGGCCTGCTTTATATAAGGCCACCCTGAGTGTGTATGGGTTAATAAGAAAATGCAAAATGTCTGCATTCAAAGTCATAGAAGCTACATTAAGGTAAAAACTACTTATTACAAATAAATGTTTTGAAATTGACAGTTTTAGAAATGTCTTACAACCTGTGTGTTCTGTGTGACTTCTAAGTGTTTAAAGGTCCAAAGGACATTCAAGCACTGGCCTGGAATATACATTCCTTATTTGGTAATTAAACATTTTTTGAACCATAAGTAGTTTTTTGATAGGTGACTGACTTCATAATTGTACTTTTTATAATTTTTCCACCCTTTGTGCAGAAGATGGTGAAATAGCCTATGCTTGATAGAGATACACAAAATGGGGTATACTATCATGCATCAAGTTAGTATTAGAATATCATTCCGATTAAAATTGTTGATATTTTAGCTACTTGTTTGGTAAAACATCAATATAGACATCTTATTTTGTGATTTCTCAAAAGATGGCAGCATTTTAACTTTGTTTTACTTTTTATAATAATTTCACCAATATGTTGATTTTTTAACAATTTTTGATTGCAAAGTACACATTGTTCCAATACTTTGATTAAGTGGGATTTTCAATATGTTATTATGTACACACCAATGCACTTAATGCAGTAGGTTTCGTTTCTTTTGCAATTAGTGGTGGGTAAAACCCTACTTTGCCTGGACTAGGAAGGGACAGACCAGATACTTGATAGGTTATATGTACAGGACAGGGGAGGGTACGGACCTCATGCAGGATGCATGACGTAAGTATGAGGGGAGAGGGAACATGAAGAAAGATGAGGCCTGGGGGCGACGAGTGGCCAGGGTGGTAGGGGAGATCGCCTTAGCTCCTTCCTTGGGAGTTGGCCCCGTGGGACAAATGCGGTTACGGATCCAAAACAAACAAACAAACAAAGTCACTATGAAATGCGCGTTTAACATATTCATTTGAGGTTTACACATTG
>OZ012696.1:35970063-36112246 GCA_963942565.1 Maea johnstoni
ATTTCCGGTATAAATTATCTCCGTATAGGAATTTGTAACCTCTACGTTTTACTAAAAGCATTAGGATAGGAAAGTTTGATTTTTCACAACTCTAGCGAGAGAGAGAGAGAGAGAGAGAGAGAGAGAGAGAGAGAGAGAGAGAGAGAGAGAGAGAGAGAGAGAGAGAGAGAGAGAGAAAGTGAGAGAGAGAGAGAGAGTGAGAGAGAGAGTGAGAGAGAGAGAGTGAGAGAGAGAGAGGGGGAGAGAGAGAGAAGGGGGAGGGAGAGAGAGAGAGAGAGGGGGGAGAGAGAGAGAGAGTTGCCGTGGCTGTTCTAACCAATGAAGCTAAATATCGTCCATACACTGTAAGAAGGATCAGTAAAGGTTCAACTAGTTTGGAGTTTCATTTATCTGAAAAAGATTAACCTTTGTATAATGTGGGTGAACTTTGCACTAATTAGTTACTACTGGGTGAACATCTTCCCAAATAATTTTTCATCGATAAATGATAACCCGCTTGAAATGTTAAGGTTCACCTCCAGCAGAGAACCTACAACAGTTTTCGGTAAACCTCAACTTTTTAAGGTAAAGGTTTACCCATTGCAGTGAATGTCATAGTTATACCTTTACCGTTTTGGGTAGATCTTTTACCGAAGTTTCGGTGAAGTTTAAACACATGGCATACATCCTGTCGTCTCAGATATCAACCAACTGAAAGACCACGTTTCCATTAGTCATGGTGATAAGCTAAAACAAAGGAACAGTGACCTAGATCACAGTTTTGCTGCAAGTTACTTAGTTGTGGCGGGCAGTTCGAGGTTGGATTATGTATTGAGCAGGCTCTACTAAGAGGTTTAATAGAGACTATGCAGGAATATTGTCTCTGGTTTTATACACATTTTCGAACAGTAAGTGACTATGATGTGTTTCTAACGTTGGAATTACTTACGTTTATACTTGGCGTGTTCTTCCTACATATAGAACATCACCTACCATGAATTGGTACACTTAGCACTTAACCACGTTTCAGCATTTACTGTAGAAGGAGTTTAGGGTCATGGTGTAGAGATAGAGAAAAGATATATTAGAATCTCGCACAATTATAGTGAATTCATATCCATATGATGTTTCATAGTGAAAACATAAAACCAGGAGTCGTTGTTATCCCACCAACACAATTCTGTCGTAAAGGAGACGAGGAAGAGGAAGAGAGACGAAAAAACCTGCACAAAAAGAACTAAATAAGCCATGTTTAAATAACAAAGAATAGACATTGATAACTGGATTGCCGTGGCAGTTTTATTGTAGATGTATGTTTTATGTATCTTATATCGTACTTGATATTAGTATATGTTAAAGGTTATGCATCACAATGATAAATACTCGCCCCTCCCTCCGAAATAAACGTTTACCCCATATTATAATGTGACATATAGCCCTAGGTGGGTAAACATTTACCCACTACACAAAAGTAATGGTTTACCTGCACTGCCATTGAAGTAGGAAACGTTAACCCGGTTCACATATACCAGGGTTAACATTTACTCAAATCGGGTGCAGCTCAGTTGCACCGAAATAGGGTAAACGTTTACTTATAATTTTTACAGTGTATTTGTAGACACTACATGCTACGTTGGTAATTTGCCTGTTGCTGCTAACGACAACAATTTGTTGTTTGTATTTCAGGAGAAACACCGGTATTGTGACAGCTTTGGATACATTGGCCGTTGTTTCTAATGACGGCACTGTACTTTACATGCCTCCAACCAACATGATGAGCCATTGCTCCGTGGATCTTACATACTTCCCCTACGATACGCAGATGTGTCATATAAAGATTGGTTCTTGGACATACGATGGCTCAAAGGTAAATTGTTTCTGTTCTGTTTGTTCGTTTATTCTTAGATAAATAAGAACAAGTGGATATGAAACCAGCCGGTCAACCTGAATAGGCTAGTCTCAACCAATAGCCCAAAAGTCGTGCTCTGCGCATGCTCAGATGATGCTGGCGCACAGGTTTCTCTGTAATGTAAATGGTACGAGAGCCCAGATAGGTCCTTGTTCCCTCGTGACCTCAAGCTGATGCCAGATCAGAAACCCCGGTCGTGTCCATCCCTTCACTTTATTGCATATAGTAATAGGTCTATCGCTACATATCCATTCTTTTCTTCATATACGGTTTATTAGGGCCACACATGACTGAACTCGTATTAGCCCTGTGGGTATTTTTGACCCAACACTTTACCTGACCATTCAGCCTATACTAAGTAATGTTTTCGGAAAGGTCTTATTAGTGGGCATGGATGCATGTATGACCCCACAACTGAATGTAGCTTTGATTCGCAAGATACGTGGGTCATTGATGCGCTAGGCTTAGTTGTTTGACTTGGTATCCCTGGGCTTTTGCACAACCAAGCACTGGCAGACATCCGGTCGAGTGGTGCAGGAATTAAATATCAGTACTGTACATTCAATCCCAATACACAATACACTTCATATATTTCTTATACTGATAAGTATCAACACAAATCGCTTACATTACGCTTTGGCCATCTGGTAGCAATAACTGAACTACTATATATGTAAGGTGTATTCTTGTTCAATAGTTGATGAGATACTAGTAATTAGTGATGCTCACTAGGAAGGGTGAGGGTTGAATTTCTTTCATTTCTCACCTCTGAGGATCATCAGAGACTGGACGAGTACATATAAACAAATAAAATTTATTTCATAAGATATATCAAGTTATTGAAGATATATCAAGTTTACAGGGATCTGGAGGAATGATAATAATATAGTCTCAGTTTCAATTGTATTGTATGTTTATTGACTGTATATAAATACAAAATCATACTAAAACAACAATAAAGTATTGGTATGGTGAACAAAAATCGAAGTATAGAGAATAAACAGAGATATCAATAAATATATACATAAAGTGTTCCTTGGATTACTGTCTTTGTATGGATAACAGTAGTGAATTACCCAATACCATCCCTACTCATCCATACAATAAGGTATCTAAAATCATACCTTTCAGGTGGATATTCAATTTTTCATCGGCCTAGATAAATTTGACCTATCCGATTTCGTCGGGAATAGTGAATGGCGCGTTATTGAAGCTCCAGCCGTAAGAACTAACAACAAATACGACTGTTGCGATGCGCCCTACCCTGATCTGACGTTCAGCTTAAAGCTGAGGAGACTGTCCACCTACTACAGCTATGTGTTCATCAGCCCAGCTGTGGCGGTCAGCCTCCTCATCCCTTTCATGTTCCTCCTCCCCGCATCCTCACGACAGAAGATACAACTAGGTGGGTCACATCTTTTTTTAAATTTCAAATTGCAACAAATAATAGAGGTTGCAGGTATAAGTATACTAGTAATGCATGTGATATTTTCTGGTTGTTTCATCGATCTCGCAGAGAAATGCAGAAGAATCAGTTTTTATATTGTGTACCAACTATTACTTGTATGAATATCAGCTCTTAGTTTTGCAATATATATGTTCCAATTTTCTTCAAACAAGTCTGTTTTGTTTAATAAAATATCCCTTCCTTTCAAAATACTCATATTATGTAATAGACATCTTTTTACGTCTGCTATTGTCATTTCTTTACCCTATTTTTTCTGGTAAATGACATCCTTTACACTAGTAATAAGTAAATGGTGGGTGACATCTATTAGGATTGCCATAGGTATCTTCAATTCTCAGTTCGATTTAAAAAAGAAATATGTTCGCATATTTCATCTTTAAACTGGATTCTTTACAATCGCATTCAATCATATTTATTGTCTCTTCATGTGTCAACATATTATGCAATAGTTATATTATTGTAAGTGTGTATAATGTGTAGGAAGATGTACTCAGAGAAGGAAACGAGGTATCTCCATCTTTTAGAGTTCTGATTTACTAGTTTTCATATGTTGAAGACTGTACACAATTTGATATTCAAACCTTGATTTCTTACCTGCTATTTTTCTTTAGAGTATAGGGCGTAAACCACATAAACCTTGCTTTTGAAATATTAAATAACATATTATTTGGACGTCCTGGTTGTATTTGCGCTCAACCTTTATATTTTAAACACTTTTTTCAAGAGTATACGACAGAACATACGTGAGGAGCAGAAGAAATCTGACGTTTTCGAAAAAAAAATTGTTGGAAAAAATATTCTGCCTGTCATCTATATGCTCTTTCGCAAGATTTTGACGACTACATCAAACCATGTATTTTTTGCTCTCTGCCACTGCCACAATATGTTTCCAGGCACGCCACTTATGATATCACTGCTCCTGCTGCTGTGGATGATCATGTCTGTATTGCCCAACTTTGGAGAGCTACGTCCGCCCATGTTTGGTGAGATTCCCTCGTTATCTATACATATACAGTACCGACATTTAATTCTTTCATTAGATGCCTGGGCAGCCTGGGCATGATACACAACCGCATGCCCTGTAATCACCCAGTTTCCTGGGCATGGATGCATAGATGACATCATGAATAAACACAGCTTAGATTCGCAAACTGCGTGGGTCATTGGTGTGCTTAGTTTATGTCCTTGACATGATATATGACAACCAGGCACTGGCGGGCGTCATGTCGACTGGTGCAGGAATCAAATATCTACATTGCACTGAATGTGGAGGTGTGCGCTTCACATCTCACTTTGATTTATATATCCCTATGTTTTGTTGTTTTAATTGCAATAAACCTGTGAGCAACGTCCCCAACATGCACGACTTATCTGTTTGGAAACTAGAAACACTTTTCTTATTAGAGGTTTTATCATATTCCATAGCAATATGTTTCAATAAGAGAAGGGGAAGGTTAAAATTGATCTGGTTGCTTTGTAATGCATGTATTATGCAAACAATTTGTTTTCCCCAAAATGGTAACTTGTTGGATTTTATGATTTATATCAGGTATAAGGGTGTATGTAAATATATATAAATCGTGGATATATTGTGCGTTTTGTACACAACGAACACATAATTCACCCAGATGTCATATAGTATAGTGCATTTAATTCCTGTCTCAATCGTTGTATCAGTGGTCTGGAGGAATATGTGTGAGAAAAAGGTTGTTGTACACATATTAGGCCAGAAACCTAAACATCTCCAAAATATCTTAATCCTGTGCAATTGTTTTTCAGTAATGTACCTAGTGGCCAACCTCATTCTGGTGTGTGTGTCCATCGCTATCAATGTGTTTCTGGAAAATGTTTACTACGATAGCCAAAACAAGCACCCCCCGGAGCTGATAAGAAAGGTACGAGTGTTTCTTACAATCGGTGCAAGAGGAATATAAAATGGTCAGTACAAGCTTTTAGGTGTTTTTTTTTTCATTTTCATCCAAGCATGCATACTTCATGTATTTAGGTTTTTAATGTGTGGTGGGAGCTTGGTTTTATGATTGAGAAATTTCTAAAAAAATCCATGTGTGCTCTCATTTGAATATAATGGAAGGAAAACTTTGCAAATCATGTACACACCAGATGTGAGCCCTTGAAGAGGGATAGGTGAGGCGGCACAACAAAGGGTTTGATTATCAATTACCAAGCAAGGATGTAAAAATCATACAAAAGTAGTGATATGCATTCTGCTCAAAAGTGGGTATATATTAAATATGATATTATAAAAGCTCCCTTAGAATTCCATATTATACTGTATGGTAGCAACGTTAAAACCCTTTTATTAAGTTTGTCATCATAGTCCGGGGTACTAAGATTAAGATTGTTGGTGTCTTTACTTCAAATGGATACATTTGTTGCAGGTTTTTCTGACCGTTCTGGGTAGAGTAGTGTGTGTTTCCAGCACCTCTTCCTACAACCGAATGTCCTCTGGTCCTATAAGCATGTCCGGCGTGCAGTCCCAGGTTCAGGAGTCGTTCAACAGCGAGCCGATAGGTGGCAGCAGCAGCAGCAGCGACAGAGCAGGTCTGTGTGTGGAGCATGTCGCCTCCGCCTTCGAGTGGCCTCTGATATGCACTGTGCTGGATCGCCTACTCTTCCTCGTATTCCTCGTTCTCTTCATTCTCATGTGCTGTGTCTTTCTACTTTAGATGTGTGTAAACACAATCCTTGAGGGAGGATATAGCGAATGCCCACATTATAGAGGGAATATAATGATGTATATGTAACATCTACTTTACATAGCATGAAGAGGATGCAACAATAATATTGCGTATTTTTAAACGTTTTTCAACTTTTATTTTGTAAAAATGTTCCTATGTTTATTTTCAATAGTTATAACATGTGCGACTTTTGTAATTGTTATTACAGCAAATAAACGTACAATACAATACTACTAGTCTATACCACTCGGAAGTATAGTCAATTGATATCCACGATACTTCTATAGTATAATGGGAAATACTCACATGACGCCAAGAACGTGATCAAATTTTCTGCGAAATTATTTACACGGACATCAATTGACCATGCCTCCGAAGCGCAGGATTCATTCTCCACTTTTTCATGGTATAGAAGGGAATGTCATTCTCAACTCCTGTTGGCTATTCCGCTGTGTCGTACCTCAAGAATACTCAACTAACGATATGCGACAACAATCAAGGTAAACAACAACATTTTATATCAAGGAACTAATATGAAAAGGACTGTTTAGCTATGTGAATACGATTATCTAGCAGTCAACATTTTGCAAAGTGTATTGCAATACGTGATAATTGAGATTATGTATACAACAGTAGTACTTGGACAAGGCTGCCAATTTCAATGGCTTACGTGCGTGCGTTTGTCATGTTTATCATGTTTCATATTCTTAGTTAGTTAGCCAACAGAATATTTGCATTATCAAAATCATTTATCCAATGAGCAAGGAGATCAGATCAATCCTCTATCGTTACATGCATGCTTTCTTCATACGCCAGAGGAATACATTAAAAAATAAATGTCAACCAGATTTGTTTGGCATGACAAAGAGAAAAGTACTCAGTAAAGTGTATCATGACAGGTAATTTCTCATTCTTTGAAAAGTTTTCATATCAGAGAAAAATCCTGTGTGGAAATCTTTCTCCTTAAGCAATGTCCCTCACTGATGTTTTTCTTTCTGTAAGTAGAATTTATTTAGTATTTGTTCTCATTAAATATTTCGTTCAGTTTAACTTTTCGTTCCGCAAAATATTTCATTCAGTAAATTGTTTCATTCAATATATTTTTAGTAAAAAGTGTGTTTATTAATTGTTCAGTGAAATATTTGTTTATTAAATTTTTTGTTCAGTGAAAATTTAGTAAAAAGCCTTCAACATCAAAAATCGCTCAGTAAAATATCTTTTGATAAAAGCACGTTTACTGGCAATCATAGCCTGGAGATAACCGCGATAAAGCGCATCCAGAGGTATTTGCCGTTGGAAATTTGCAAATGAAATACTAGTATATGTTTGTAAAGGTCTACCCTATATTCCTTGAATCATCCGAATAGTAAAATCATCGTGGATAGCAAGAGAATTCGTAGAACCATTTTAAGACGTGAAAATAATTTAGGAGGTGCCCATACAGGCTTTACAAACGGGCGCGTTGTTCTTGTATATGATGGAGAGAACTGGACATGATCTTAACCCTGTAATGCTTAGAAGTTCCATGAGAAATTGTCGTCTGGATCTATACTATTTTTGACAACAGCTTGGTAATCAAGAATTGTTTTACATGATATTTGAAGGAGAGTTGTTGCTAATATTCTAATCAGCATTTCTCCTTCCGATATTTCCCAAATATGGTGTCAGTTGAAAGCAGCCTGACACTTTTGATGAAATCTTGCAGGTAAAAGCTTAGTTAGAAAAATATTTGATGGAGAAATGTTAATTAGAACATACAGTGCCGACATTTAATTCCTGCACTTAACCGTGGGCAGCCCGGGCATAATACACGACCGCAAACCCGATTGCCACCCAGTTTCCTGGGCATTGCATGAATGGCCTTAAATAACAACTGAACGTAGCGTTGAATCACAAGCTACGTGGGTCATTGATGTCCTTGGCGTATTTTTCTGACATGTTATCCATGGGTGTTCAAACAACCACACAATGGTAGACGTCCGGTCGACTGGTGCAGGAACTAGCCAAGAATTCTCCTTCAAATATTGTGTAAAATCATTCTTAATTGCGAAGTTGGTGTCACAACTATGTCAAGTCCTGGCGACAATTTATGGAACTCTTAAGCGTTAATGGGGTAATGGGTGGACTTTCCTCTAGAGATTTCCACCTGAATTATGTCATACTAACCTTGTTAGTATGACATGATTTTGCTTTTGAGGAACGTACAATGAAGTAAATAAATATATACATACTTTGAATGCGCTTGTCTTGTTTGTATTGTTGTTTTGTAACGTACGATGAAGTAAATAAACTAATACATATTTTGAATGTTTTTTTCTTTTTTCGTTATTGTTTTGACTGTGCTGTAAGTAAAGGGGTTTGAACATAAGGCTGTATATGATTTAATATGACGCTGGCATGGCCAGGATGCGAGCGAAGCTTTGGATGATAATTTTTTTTTAACTTCTGACCAAAATACAGCATTGATTGACCGTAAATTAATGGCATACAAAACATTACGATTTTAAACTGTCTTAAAATGTATATTTCGCAACTGATTTTGACGAGAATTCAATGGCCAGTAGAATGAATTCTGCACTACAGCCGACGACATTGCCATGCTGTCAAAAACAAGACTTGGTGCACAGACTCAATTGCTTATTGCTGAAGATGATGCAAATAAAAAGAGATATCTCTTTAGTACAACAAAGCCACGTATCATGGCAGTGAACTCAACAGCATCAGATAACTCTTAATGGTGAAGAAATCAAAATGAGTGAGAAAGAGAAACATGTGGGTCTGCAGAGGACAGAGAGGTGGGGTAATAAAGAGACGGTTGAGGAGCGAATCAAGAATGGTAGAAGAACGGCATATGCACTTTTTGGTTCAGGATATCATGGACTCAATGGCTTGCCCCCCATCATATCAACTAGGATGGTGTCGCTTTTTGTGACTCCAGTGATGCTGCATTCATTGGAAGCGCTAATACTGAAAAATGGTGAGTTGGAGCTGCTAGAGATTCAGTTTCGAAAAATGCTTCGATGTTTACAGCACTTGCCGGAGAGTACAGCACTGCCGGCAGTATATTTGCTGCTTGGCTGTCTTCCAATTCAAGCCCAATATGAACTGAGAAAACTGGGATTTTTCAATAGATGCCTCCTGCGTGAAAATTCTGTGGAACAGGAGGTTATGAAAAGACAGCTGTCAATGAAGGATCTTGACTCCCACAGCTGGACAGTTGATCTTCGACTCTTGCTTCATAAATATAAGTTGCCTGGTGCATTTTCACTGACAATGGCCACGCCAGGAAAGGAGTTATGGAAGAGGATGGTCAAGGATAAAGTCACAGAACATTGGGAATCTAAACTTAGAGAACAGATGAGAAACAGAAAGACACTTGAATATATGAACCCTGAGGTATGTGCTGTTGGAGTGGTTCATCCTGTTTGGAGGTTCTGCAGAACTAGTGCAGATATTTACATGGCAACTGTGAAAGTGAGGTTGATGGTGAAACGCTATCCTCTGTCCGGAGAAACCTACTCAGGCGCACGTAGAAGAGAGAGATGTACTTTGTGTGGAGAGGCGCCAGAAACTACTGAACACTTTTTGTTGGAATGCCCTTTCTTGACCCATAGTAGACGGGCATATATGGCTAGGATAGAGGCTTGCCTATCTGGACATGGATATGGGATGGTTTTGGATGAAAGAGACATTACTAAAATGATTTTGGATCCGTCATTCTTTGTGAATGGGGATGAGGTGCTTGAGGAGATGGAGAAAATAACGCGACGAATGTGCTATGCAATGCACAGAAGGAGATGTTTGCATGTTGAGGGCAGCTGTAGAGAAATTTTGAGAAATTGTTAGAGATAGCTGCATGCATTACTAACACTGAATCTCTAATGCTAAATTAATTTTGAGATTGTGTTTATATGTTTTAATATTCTTTTAGACCAGAGACTGGAACTTTATTACTCCTATAGGAGGCGCTCCTGATACGAAAGGAGGGAATTACTAGAACAGAACAGAACAGAACAGATGTCTGTGGAGTGGGCACAGAATACGACATTCCCCTCTGCCTACCAAGTGTTGCAAAGACTTTCCTATGCATGACCCTTTTTCTTTTTAATTCATCATTGCTTATGCGTCCCTCCAGAAACTGGTCTGCAACAATGATACTTTTGACAAAAACTTTGTAATTGAGATTGATTTTACAAAATATTTGAGGGAGAGTCATTGGTAATGTTCTGAAATAACATTTCTCCTCAAATACTTTCACAACTTTTCTTTTGGTTGCAAGATTTCATCAAAATTGTTAGATGCTTTTAGATCGATTTTGGCGGTTTTTGACTTTGCGAATTGGCCGCAATATGGAGTGTCAGCTATACACTTATAGTGGCAGCACTAATCATTGCAAATTTTAGTTTTGCGTCTTAGGCTAAACCATAAAAAAGGCAAAAATTTAACTAACGCAATCTTTTTCGAATTTACAGTAGATAATATGCTGCTTCACTGGCCAGTCATACTTGGACTATTGGGTCTGGTGGAGAACTAGATAATAGATCTAGATTTTTTCAGGTTACACCTTAAATGACAGAAAGAAAATTCTAGGAGATTTGGAAAGTTGTCTGATCCTATCCCTATCTAATACTTTTACTCACTAAGAGAGTCGTTTATGATTCATTTAAAAATTAGAAAAAAGCCTTCTGTTAGTCATATCAAAAATGAGGTAAATAATCTATACTATTTAGAAAAGTATTTTCACTACACCAATAGGAAAAACAACAACTATTGACAAAAGGTGGCACAGGTTAAAATTGTATTACAAAGACACATAAACAAGTGACAATACGGACAGTATATGTCATACGTTCGCAAACAAGTTATATAGTATCTAACCACAATCCTGTAACAACCTCGACGCTAAGGGACTCGCTGCATTGCAGTCGTTTTATGTACGACTTAATATAACGTTATATTTAAGAATATACTCTATCATACTAGTATACGCTAATATAATATCATTGAACTACATGCATTACTTTCTACCACGTATTATATGAGGTATATATCAAGATCATATCTGTCATTGTATTAATATATTGCAAAAATGGAATTTCCCCTGGTGCGGCACATCTCGATTGTTACTGTATTTATATATTTACAGGCAATTGAATAAATGAATAAAAATAAAGATGAAAAAAGATTAAGAAACTGAGTCAAATCGAGTCCTTAAATGGCAATTTCATTGCAAATTTAATGGCACAGATTTCGATTTTCAGTTTTAATACTTAAGCCATAACTACTCAAGGGAACTATTGAAAATGGCGTCTGTATCCTTGATGCTTTTGACACTAACTTGGATATAAAGATCATTTTAAACTAACAATTTGAAGGAGAGTTGTTGATAGAGTCCCGGATAACAAATCTCCTCCAAATATTTTCCAGAATTTGCTTTTACGTGCAAGATTCAATCGAAATTGTCAGGCTACCTTTTAGCCACTGTGACCATTCATGGGTTAAAATGTATGTATGTGTTGGGGAAGGGGGAGCAATGTAATGCAATGGACTCTACTGACTGAGCCCCAAAAATTCAGCAAATCATATGATAATAAAGATTACTAAGCTGAAAGTGTGCATGGGTGTGATGATATTAAATCATGGTATCTCAGTCTTAAGACTTGGCTGCTGAATGAAACGAGACAATCACACATGGACCAACAAAATGGCGAAAAAAGAAGAAAATTAGCATATACAGTACAGACATTTAATTCTTGCACGGGTCACCCGGACGTGTGTCGGTGCCTGATCGTACAAACACCAATGATAACCATTGCAAAAAATAAGCCAAGCACATCAATGACCCACATAGCTTGCAAATCAAAGCTATGTTCAGTTGTGAAGTCATCCATGTCCAAGATATTTGGTGGCAATCGGCCTTGCGGCCATGCATTTAGTGCAGGAATTAATTGCTGACACTGTAGGCATGCCCTTATATCGACTAAGGAGTTCGAAACGCCTATTCTCAACATTTACTTGTTCTAAACACATATTCTCAACTGGTCTTTGTCTCCTGACCTCATACAATGAAAAGGCATCCCCTTTGCCTTTGCTTTAGGACATTCCCAAAAGAACTACTGTAGAGAATGGCTTAATTTTCCCTAATTTTTGGGTGTTTCCGTTTCTAATATTTCCGAATAGAGGAAATATGTTTATTGTTTTCGTTTCTAATTTTTTAATGTAGATTTTTAATTTAAGTATACCAAATACTAAATAATAATGGGTGAGGACAAGGATTTCTCCATGTTTATGAAGTCCGGACATGTACTGTATTGTTTTTCCTGTGTCGTTTATACCCGTCTGAAAGCATTCGGGAAAAAATGGGAAAATAAACCTCAGAGCAAAATTAGCCATTCTACAGTATGAGCATGTTTTGTCACATTGGTCCAAAGCAATAGGGGGATACCCTCATCTATACCCTATGGACATAATCTTATCTAGATCTTTTCTAGGTCAGACGCCTACGAAGCGTGTTCTCAATAACAGTATAGCATATCAGATGTAAACCAGAGGCGCATCCAACCTCCAAAATTGACCTATGCACCTATATCACAATCATACACTGATCATCTGTTTTCCATTTCAGGGAGCTTTATACTATATTTCATAAATCAAACAGGTACTTTTGGATAGTCCAGGTTTTTTTTAAATACCACAAATGTTAGTTGGTGAACTTTAAAATCTGACTAATGCACTTTGCAACCAAATTAAGATGCACCTTGGGAATGAGTGATGCACGTGCATCGATGTAAACCGGAATGGATCCGCGCCTGCAAACATATCTTCACAGGATATTCCTGTCTCCTGACCATATCAATTAAGAATGTATTACAGCTGCTTTCCTTCAGTTGGTAACCAGCTTAAGGCTGTGATGCTGGTGACACACTCAAAATAAGACAACTCCTAGTTTAGCACTCCTGCCCCCTTTCTAACAATAGTTATCTAATCCCTGAGGTCTTGGTGTTTCAAGTTTTTTTCAACTTAGCTGCTTGAGCTGACCTCGATATGAGCACAGTTTCTATTTTACAGAGTTTTACCTCAAATGAGGTTTTCTTGGTCAACAAAGGTACATTTGATTTGTAAATACCATGCTTGTCTGCTAACTATACTACGGTAGGGCAACTGGATGGAAAATTTGGATTTCCTGGAAGATAGTGCCTTACAACACACGACTTAGGTGGAAATTTTTACCTAAGATAGTAGGTCACAATGGACATGCTGTCTCCACCTCTCCACCTGCCTGGAACATTTTCTCTGATCTAAAGAAACATGCAGCAAAGGACAATGGAAAGGATGAGAAATATGAGGAAGAGAAGGCGATCCAAGACCGTACATATCAAAGACCATTCATTGACAGGTACCATACATGACCCTGCACTGTCATTGCTGCTGCCACCTGCTGGCTCGTTGCTGAACGACTCCCCAGGGGCCTGTACATAGGACATCCCGATATTGCCTGTAGGGGCCGTTGGCTGGCAGGAGGAGGCTGAACACACGCACACAACCTTACCAAGAACCGTCAGGAAAATCTGTAAGAAAAGAGTGTCAAATGTAGTAGTAGTAGTAGTAGTAGTAGTAGTAGTAGTAGTAGTAGTAGTAGGAGGAGGAGGAGGAGGAGGAGGAGCAGTAGTAGTAGTAGAACTAGTAGTAGTAATAGAAGTACTAGTAGTAGTAATAATAGTGGTAGTAGTAGTAGTGGTAGTATTTGTTGTTGTAGTTGTAGTAGTAGTAGTAGTAGTAGTAGTAGTACGAGGAGGAGGAGGTGAAGGAGGAGGAGGAGCAGCAGCAGAATTAGTAGTAGTAGTAGCAGTTGTTGTAGTAGTAGTAGTAGTAGTAGTAGTAGTAGTAGTAGTATCAAGTAGTAGTAGTAGTAGTAGTAGTAGTAGTAGTAGTAGTATCAAGTAGTAGTAGTAGTAGTAATATCAAGTAGTAGTAGTAGTAGTAGTAGTAGTAGTAGTAGTAGTAGTTATACTGACTTGTATAGTATAACAATTTTTACCTTTTTCAGTAGGGCTGGAGGGTTCTTGTTCCTGTTGTTGTAGTAAACAGATTCCAGAAACACATTCATCACAACTGACACACAGCAAAGTAGGAGGTTGGCTAGGGAGTACATAACTGTAACGAAGTCATGAAGAAGGTATTAACTGCAAGTCACAGTTGTTAGAGCTATTATTACATTATTATTATTATTATTATTATTATTATTATTATTATTATTATTATTTTTAGTAGTAGTAGTAGTAGTGTAACCATTTCCATTTTCAAATCTTTTTGTCAGCTTTCATCCTTATCATCGACAGTGTTGCTATTATTTGTCTGGTTAATACTACCACCGTCCATTCAAGCCTCGTCCCAAGACACAAAATCCGCCACTCGTGCAAGATTCCTCCCCTCTATGTCTATATCATTACCATTCGTCAGCATATACACGTTTGACTATTTCAGTTCTAATTGTTGTTTCGGATTGATATGCTATACCTTAGATGAAGAAAAGAATGGAGCAAGAGACCAATTACCATATGCCCTATATTGAAGGGCTGGACTCATGCCAGGGTCACTGATCTGGCATCAGCGTGAGGTCACGTGGGAAAAAGGACCAATCAGGGATCTTGTATCATTTACATTACGGAGAAACCTGATTGCCAGCATCAACTGAGCATGCACAGAGCACAAATTTTGGGCTATTAGTTGACACTGCTTGAGGCTAGCCTATTCAGGTTGACCGGCTGGTTTCATATCCACTTGTTTTTATTTATCTAAGGCTATACTTACTGAGAAGAGGGGGTCGCATGACTCCAACACTGGGCAGAGAATTTGTAAGCATCCACAATAGAAGCAGTTTGGACAGTATTATGAATCCACCTATAAACACAAGAGAAATATAAACCGTACAGAAATCTCCATGGTTCCAACTTTGTATTAAACTTATAGCTAATATTCCAAATGCAATATGAAAAGATGACCCAACAATCTGATGGAAATGTTTCCAATTGTTATATTTTGATGAAATTCAAAATATGGGGTTAGTTTCAAAAATACAAACAACTATATTACATTTTATCGATTGACAAAATATTTAAAGATAACATGCAGGTGATGGATTGTTTTATCCACAGTACAGTACGGACACCTGCACCAGTCGACCGGACGTCTGCCAGTGCCTGGTTGTACAAACACCCATGGATATCATGTACATGTAAGAAATAAGCCAAGCACATCAATGACCCACATAGCTTGTGAATCAAAGCAACGTTCAGTTGTGAGGTCATCCATGCATCCATGCCCTGAAAAATGGGTGGTGATCGAGGGTGCGGTCGTGCATAATGCACGGACTGCCCATGCATTTAGTGCAGAAATTAAATGTCGGCACTAAGTCTGCAGTAATATTTTCCTTTTTCATATTTGGCTTGATATTAATGATGACTTCCTTCCTTGAATTTAGATTTTTGTACTATAAATAGTAAACTCAATGCAATCTGTGAGCAAGATCAATTAGCATTTTTGCGAGGTACACTGCTTTCCATTCAATAAAAATAATTCTAGAGATATATAATTCCCCGCCCTTATCATAACTGTACACGTCTTCACCTGAGGTTCCCATATCACAGTACGATGCCAAAATATAGTTTTCCAAAAAAATTGAATTGAGAGTTTTGGATACTAGTGCCTATGGCAATCCTAATAGATGTCACCCACCTAGCTGTATCTTCTGTCGTGAGGATGCGGGGAGGAGGAACATGAAAGGAATGAGGAGGCTGACCGCCACAGCTGGGCTGATGAACACATAGCTGTAGTAGGTGGATAGTCTCCTCAGCTTTAAGCTGAACGTCAGATCAGGGTAGGGCTCCATGCAGCACGGGTAGTACTTGACATTCTTCTTGGCAGGTGCTTCAAGGATCTCCCATTCCGAACTCGCGATGTAGTCGTTCAAGTCCACAGAGTCTTGACTATCGTAGAAATCAAGATCAACCTGAAGAAGCAAATATACGATGGTGCAGGTGTGAACGATATAAGAAAAATAAATTCCCGCTGTTTTTCTGTAAAACGGTGGAGAAAATAAAAACAGTTAAGTATTAATGGACTAATTTCACGCTTTACGCGCTCTGAGTAAGTACGAGAATAGCGTGAACCCTGGGTGAACAAATTACCCATACAGCTCAATAACTCAACTCTCTTCCGATGGGAACACTTTCCACATGTCTAGCTGCATAAGTACTTTTTTTAAGAAAAAGGGCAGTGCGCACATATTTTCGTACCCAATTTCAAAGCTGCCTTCAGAATATGGAGTTGTATAATTTTTAGCACTTGGGAACAAGATCCGAATGCCGAAATGGCACTTGGTAGTTTTGAATTTTGAGTTTTGTTTATCGTCCCACTTTCAACCATATTTATGGAAAACGGTGACTATAGCCAGTTGTATGCGGTATAGGAAGGTCCCCAACGAAAAACACAGCCCTTATCCAAAGTCACTGTCAATTTTCCTACAAGCATAGAACCAGATATGACCCGGATACTGGTGAGCGCCAACGAGCAGCCAGTTCCAATGCCTTAGGCATCGACCATTTGATATCCTGGGGTTCATTTTGGAACAAAAAAAATGTTTTTTTTCTGAAAATTATCGAAAAAAAATAATGTGTGCCAGAATATTTGGAAAATAAATAATTTTTCTCTGGAAAATTAAGAAATAGAGAATCTGTCTTGGATAAATTCTCCTTTCAAGTGCCAGGAAATGGCTGAAAATGCATTTCAGAATGTCTAGAACCCTACAGCTTCTGGGCGCATTGCTAATTTAATTATACGCATACCACGCATCCCAAAACATTTAGCTCGCGAGAAAAGGACCCTAGGTAGGGGATTCCAAGATCACACGCTTCCATGACGTCATGCATAAAGTCTGCCAGGAATAAGAGTCTACCACTCTAATTAGGGGATTCCAAGATCACACGCTTCCATGATGTCATGCATAAAGTCTGCCAGGAATAAGAGTCTACCACTCTAATTAGGGGATTCCAAGATCACACGCTTCCATGATGTCATGCATAAAGTCTGCCAGGAATTAGAGTCTACCACTCTAATTAGGGGATTCAAAGATAACACGTTTCCATGACGTCATGCATAAAGTCTGCCAGGAATTAGAGTCTACCACTCTAATTAGGGGATTCCAAGATCACACGCTTCCATGACGTCATGCATAAAGTCTGCCAGGATTTAGAGTCTACCACTCTAATTAGGGGATTCCAAGATCACACGTTTCCATGACGTCATGCATAAAGTCTGCCAGGAATTAGAGTCTACCACTCTAATTAGGGGATTCCAAGATCACACGCTTCCATGACGTCATGCATAAGGTCTGCCAGGAATTAGAGTCTACCACCCTAATTAGGGGATTCCAAGATCACACGTTTCCATGACGTCATGCATAAAGTCTGCCAGGAATTAGAGTCTACCACCCTAATTAGGGGATTCCAAGATCACACGTTTCCATGACGTCCTGCATAAAGTCTGCCAGGAATTAGAGTCTACCACCCTAATTAGGGGATTCCAAGATCACACGTTTCCATGACGTCATGCATAAAGTCTGCCAGGAATTAGAGTCTACCACCCTAATTAGGGGATTCCAAGATCACACGTTTCCATGACGTCATGCATAAAGTCTGCCAGGAATTAGAGTCTACTACCTTGAAGCCGTCATATGTCCAAGAGGCCACCTTGATGAAGCAGGTCTGTGTGTCGTAGGGGAAGTAGCGCACGTCTGTGGAGCAGTGGGTGAGGAGCTTGGCGGAAGTTATGTACAACACGTCACCACTATTATCCACAGTTGACAAGCCATCCATGAGTTGCACTTTTCCGCGCCTACAGAATCAAAGAAACAACAGCATAAGAGACTGCTCAAGGCAGTGCTATTTCGAAAAGAGTTTATATGACTATATATATATGGACCATTAACACACACACATATATATATATGTACATATGTATATATACACCTGGGAGTAGTAGACAGGGAGTGGGCACTGTGCATGCATCATCAAATTTCGCTGCCTCTCACTATGAGTCATAGATAACCTGTATACCCCAGGATTGGCTGCCTGCTGACCCCATCTCCTTGGAAACCGCTCGACCTACGGCAATAAAATTTAGATATTCTGAAAGCTGAGATTCGAAGGATTACAAACATACCATTATTGTTATTGTATGACAAAAAAAGGTGCGCGGCGATCGAAAACGCGCCGACGAAACAATGAGACCAGAGAAATACATACTCGTTCAAGTACAGGAAGCCATATCAAGACCACTCGAACAGCACTCGACTTAGATCTATGTTTTGGATGAAAAACAAAGCTGATAAGCATGTACGTGGCCTAGAAGATATGGCTCCCAATCCTGAGTGCTTCCGTTTTGGCAGAGAAATACATCCCCTTGATCCGCAACCCCATAGGCACAGCATGCTAGTACCTAGGGTATGTGCGCCTCGGGTTACGCGGTGTAGCCTGGGGAAGTATTGGTCACGTGATTCAGAAAGAGGCTGCAGGATGTCTGGCAGGATGTTGGCTGGCAGGCACAGCTAATCCTGTGGTACACAGGTTATCTATGACTCATATAGTGAGAGGCAGCGAAATTTGATGACGCATGCACTCCCTGTCTACTACTCCCAGGTTTTGGTCATGGACAAAAGAATGTTAACAAAATAGTTAGAAAAGCACTCAACAATTTGGATGTTGACATGGTTTCACAGGCCCTGGGTCAGACTGAAATTGCCGTGAAACCAGTTGTGCATGCCTGGATTCCAGCCAACATCCTGCCAGCCTCTTTCTGAAAAGAATCACGTGACCAATACTAATCCTTGCGGATCAAGGGGATGTATTTCTCTGATATACACACACACACACACATATATATATATATATATATATATATATATATATATATATATATATATATATATATATATATATATATATATATATATGTACATATTGTGTGTGTGTGTGTGTGTGGAATTCTTGATAATAAATGGGGTTTGCTAAAATTGATGCTCTGTTGCTTGTTAAATATATCCGATTGCCTTGTGAATTTCAGTCATAGCGAAATGCAGTATTAATCACATGCCATCAGATTTGACCTTCAAACAATTGGTATATGTCACTCACAATTAAGCCGGCCATGATAAGCATTAATTCTCCTATCACCGCATTTTCGAACACTGTCTGGACACCCTTTTTGTGAGAGCCCGCCAGAGAGCTTAGGGAGGGAGGGAATGAACATTGTTTATCATAACCTTTAATCAATATTTATATACATATATATATATATATATATATATATATATATATATATATATATATATATATATATATATATATATATATATATATAAATGTATGTGTGTGTGTGTGTGTGTGTGTACACATTTGTATATATATATATATATATTTATCGCCTAGCTGTCAAATCATTAAATATCTCTAAAATGAGAGTTTAATTACCCCACTGAGTAGCTCTTTTTCTTGGTCTCAAAAGAAAGGGGAGTATCTAGAATTCATGAAAGTACTGTGCCACCATTTTTCATAAGACCTGTTAAGCAGACCAGCCCAGGATTATTTTGTTGCCAATTTTAGGGCAAATATATACTGGAAAAAGATGGGTTGGGGGTAGACGATTTGGCCATAAAAATGCGAACAATCCAGTTCATGATACAAGTGACCACTCATTTTATCCACTTGAAGGATAAAGATGTTTTTTACTCAACTGGGCTCATGCTACTTTGCATTGACACCGTTAATCACCGACTTAGTAGCCTGAATGCATTTGGCACTAGTTATCATATTGAAATTCAATATATATATATACAGTATATATATATATATATATATATATATATATATATATATATATATATATATATATATATATATATATATATATATATATATATATATATATACATACATATATGTTCAGATGTATTTGTGTGTGTGTGTGTGTGGTTGCTGACAATAGATGTATACTATATAATGTAAAGATGTATAGTAGTTAACATTACATACGTATTATATACGTGAAGATCTGGGGTCCAAATGCGATCAACTGGCAGTCGAATATGGTCCAACGATCCAAACTTCTCTGGATTCCATTTCAGCAAATCGTCATTCCACAACTAGAAAAACAAACATTGTATAATACTACTTTTAAAGACAGCACCAAGGTGCATGGTCTTAGCCAATATTCGGAAACAGGGTGTCCAAATAGAGGTTTCATAGACTTGTGCGTGTCCAAAGTGTGGTACAAAGTACATACTACTGATAAAATAAACCTTATATATTGACCGATTTGGCTTTTTTACGCCAGTAATTGCTTTGTGTGTCTTATATAAGTGACACTACAGCTTCTACATCTTCTATCTTCTAAGAAAAGTCATAATCAACAAATTCTGACATAAATCTTTGGGTGTCCAAACTGTCAAAAAGCAGTGTTCTGGGTGTCCAAATGACACGCTGGACGCATAGGCGGCTAAGCCCTTGCCAAGTTGCCAAGCTTCCCTTTAGAACATAACACTATGTCATCAACCCATTCCACTTAGAGGAGCATCGAGTTACGTATTCTCAGTAGCAATGCCATTCCCAGAATCAACATCATGTCATGCTATTACTTAGATCCAGAGTTTTTCGGAACTAGGGTTGGATGCCATTTGTCGGCAGTAGAATGGGTGTAGTAGGGGGGGGGGGGGGTGACTGTAACGTGTTCGTGTTCGGCGTTCATTTACACTACAGGTCTGTAGTGTAAATGAACGCCCGGCCGCTACGCGTCGCCACCGTCGCGTATTATAATATTATAATTACTTGTGACGTCATCAAAACTGTAAAATCGCTAATTTCACTGATTTAAAAAAGGTTATTTAATTTCCTAAAAGTGTATTCTTAGTACAATTAGTCCATTGAATGTATCCATGCTGTTTGACCAAAACAGAGTGGACGCTATCATACATAACTGGAAGAACCAAGTTTTCAGTAATGAAACAATCCCAGGCGTTCCACAAAGGCATTCGACGTGTTTGAAGCCGCCTATCGGCGGGTTCTGGAACCTCGCGTCAAGATATCAACATCACAAACGCTTCTGTGAGGTTCTGGTAAGCGGCGAACTACAACTACTACTACTACTTCTAGCTGCTACTGCTGCTGCTTTTCCTACTACTACTACTACTACTACTACTACTACTACTACTACTACTACTACTACTACTACTACTACTCTTGCAACTACTACTACTACTACTACTACTACTACTACTACTACTACTACTACTACTACTACTACTACTACTACTACTACTACTACTACTACATGGCTCAACATTAAGAAAAAAACTTCATAAGCCCAGCAGGGCTAGTTACTGAAACTTTTACTAGCCCTGAAATATTTTTGCTATCCCTGATATTAATGACAACTCTTTTCAAATAGTGACTTCTGTTGATATCATAGCCTCTGTTGATAACATAAAAAGAATACAGTGTATTGTGCTAAATTGAGTTATATTATCATCCAGATAGTCAGAGCCAAAGGAGGGCTTCATACTTTTTTAAGCGCTGATAGCCCCTCAGGGCTACTCACAGGTAGAATGTACTAGCCCTGACTTTCAATAACTAGCCCGGGGCTACGGGGCTAGCCTTAACGTCGAGCCCTGTACTAATACTACTACTACAACAACAACAACAACAACAACAACTACTACTACTACTACTACTACTAACTACTACTACTACTACTACTACTACTACTACTACTACTACTACTACTACTACTACTACTACAACAACAACAACAACTACTACTACTACTACTACTACTACTACTACTACTACTACTACTACTACTACGGCTTCTGCTGCTGCTACTACTACTACTACTACTACTACTGCTGCTGCTACCACTACTTCTGCTTCTGCTATGACTATGATGACGATCGATGATGATTCTTTCTATCAGAGCAGTAAAATACCATACCTGTCGCATCCAAACTGTAGTTGACAACTCAGACGATTTTATATCCTACAAATGTAATGGAAATACAGTTCAGAGTATTTTAAGGAACATACCATAATGCATGTTTACATGAATATTTTAATAAAAGACAGGTATGGCACAATTCTTACTCGGGTCATTTTTTTTGTCAAGCAGTTTCAATAATAGGTCCACGTGTATATGGTGTACCTAAAACGGTCACTATTCTAATATGTATATATATATATATATATATATATATATATATATATATATATATATATATATATATATATATATATATATATATATATATATATATATATATATATATATATATATATATATATATATATATGTGTGTGTGTGTGTATGTACGTATGTTGGTATATGTATGTACGTATGTATATATGCATGTATGCATGCATGCATGCATATATATATATATATATATATATATATATATATATATATATATATATATATATATATATATATATATATATATATATATATATATATATATATATATATATATATATATATATATATATATATATATATATATATATATATATATATATATATATATATATATATATATTAGAGCGCTGTTGATTGGAAGGAAGAGGTTCCACATGCAGCGGTCTCTTTGAGTATTAAACCTTGAAAAGTATTTAAAATAAAGACCGTAATCACATAACTGTAAGATACACAAGAGAATTAGAAGTACTGAAGTAGTTTTCATGGCTAGTCACTCACCAACTCGTCGATATGTAGAAGTGCCAGACCAAACTGAACTTTCAATCTTGAACTTGATTGGTTGACAGGTCGGAGGGAGGGCTCGTAGTCATCCACCAGGGCATGAAATAATTTCCTCTCGTTCGTCATGTATTTCAGGGCAGGCTTCCTGGCTAAAATGCATAACGTTTTCTCAGTACTTGGCCTCTACTTATAATTAAAGCGTCAGAATGAAAAAATCACATCGTGTCGAACTTGGTGTCACTACATTTTGATTTGCTATCCTATATATCTTGGCAAGTATAAGTGGACAATATTCATTATTAATTTTGAACATTCATGAATGAACTACTAATATTCATAATTCTTTAATGAATATTCGTAATTCATTTCTAAATATTCGTAATTCATTTAAGAATATTCGTAAATAAATTATGAATATTCAAAAATAGAACATATATGTACATTCGTAAATGAATGACGAATATTCAAAGGTGAATTATAAATATTCGTAAATGAATTGTGAATATACAAAATACACATCAATTATGAATATTCGCAATTAATCTTTGAATATTCATAATTCATTTACGAATATTCATAAAACATTTTTGAATATTCATAGTTCATTTACGAACATTCATAAATGATTTACGAATATTTATAATTCATTTACGAATATTCACAATTCAGTATATATTTGAATGTTCATAATTGAATTATGAATATTTCAAAAATGAATTGTGCATATTCAAATAAGAATTACGAATATTCAAAAATGAATTAGGAATATTCATTAATGAACTAGGAATATTCATGAATGAATTGGGCATATTCAAAAATGAATCAGGAATATTTTCAAAAATGCCTGTTTTGTCCACATTACCTTGCCATACATTATTGCAGTAGAAAAGTTTTATTTCAAATTGTATTTTTGTTCCGAGATCTATGAATGGAATTGAAATGTTATATACTTCATATGGGTCCTCGCATAATTATCGATCCATAATTGAAACAGTACAAGATGTTCACGGGGATAGGTAATCTTTCCCGAACTACTTGGGCTAGAGTTTGGCATTACTAGTATTTAAATCCCGATCGATATAGATGACCATTTTATGACATTTGAACTCAATTTGGACTCAATAAAAACCTAATATCAAATAATGAAAAATATCCAATGATCCGACGTACTAACAGATTAGGATATTTCCATAAATTTGATGTCAAAAATTAAACTTCTCAAAGGCCAGAGCTGTTTCAACAAGGTTGACTATTTTTGATGAAGAAAAATGGCCGTTACTCTTGACTCGGCTTTACTCTGGACAACTTAAAAAATCTAAAACCATGAAAATAATAATTAGTGATACATACGACCTGATTGAATGGCAACTTTACATCAATATCATTGACCATTATCATACAAGAATTAGCTAGAAATGACTTACCATTAGCTAGGAGGATAAGGCCCAGAAACAAGGCAGGAACAAAAAAGGACGTGGCCATCATCTCCGCAATAAGAGCAACCGAGAAGTACGTGCCACCCTGGATGGTGCCCTAGTTCGCGAAACTGACACTGACCCTACTTAGAATATAGTGAGTTACCCTGGATAGTGATCTAGTTCACGAAACGGTCACGTACCCTAGTTAGAATATAATGAGTTACCCTGGATAATGTTCTGGTTCACGAAAGTGACGCGTACCCTACATGTAGTACGAGTATATTGAGTTACCGTCGCTTGTTTGGAGAAGGCGAGAATAATGAGTTATGGATTCTGCAGGACACGACCTGTGTTGGCCCGTTCACACTCAGGAGACTTTCAAACATGAGACAGCTGAGTGCAATACGACTGCGAGAACAAAATGCAGCAAGTGGCAGTCTTGTTCAAACATCAGTAAAAGTATTTTTGACTATATTCAAAGGAGACAAAAGTGCACTAATACCATATAATAATCAATACATAAAGATACACCAGTAGAACAATAGACACAGAAAAAGCAACGGAAATTATCTTAGTAATAAAACACATTTAACTCAAAGGAAGGCAGGATATAAATTATCTACCAAACAGAACAAGGTAATACGAAGGTCAGAAGGTACAGAGCCGACATTTAATTCCTGCGCTAAATCTGTGGGCAGCCCGGGCATGATACACGAACGCACGCCTGGTTGCCACCCGTGTTTCCTCGGCATGGATGAATGGATGACCTCACAACTGATCGTAGCTTTGATTCACAAAGCTACGTGGATCATTGATGTGCTTTGGCTATTTGTTGATATGATATCCAACGGTGTTTGTACAACCAGGCACTGGCAGACGTCCGGTCATCTGGTGCAGGAATTAATTGTCAGTACTGTATATTGACCCCCAAATAATCGACCAGTTGAGTATGGTCCTTCTACTTGGTGAAGTACAATCTCAATGGCCCATCATGATTTCAAAAGCATAAGTCCACAAATATGTTTGAAATTAAAACACCATCTAAACCCTGTTAGTTTGGTATTCATTAGAAAGCTCTCGTTGAGTACTCTCAGATAAGTACCCATATGCCAAGTATTCAGTCATTTTTCAGGTTTTTTGCATTATTTTGTATTAGCCAAATTAGCTACCAGCACGAATCAGGAAAGGGTCTTCAGCCGCACAGAGATGTCAGCAAACATTGCAGTACAGATATTTAATTCCTCCACCAGTCGACTGGACGCCTGCCACTGCCTGGTTGTACAAATACTCTGGATAACATGTTAATGGAATAAGCCAAGCACATTAATGTCACACGTGGCTTGTGAATCAATGCTACGTTCAGTTAGGTGATACATATGGCCATGCCCCGGAAACTGGGTGGCAATCGGGCGTGCGGTTGTGTATTACGCTCGGGTTGCGCACGCATTTAGTGCAGGGATTAAATGCCTGCACTGTACTTATATTCCGTAATTCAAACCCAATGTCGGGGATCGGACTAGTTCAGTACCGAAACCCTAGCACCCTTTTTACTGATTTCTTACATGTACAACACCGAACATCCGCAATAAAATATGGTTGCATAATTGAAGGTTCAATATCATTGAACTAGGATCGGACATACCAAGTGATTAAGAAATTAGGGCCAGCGGCAGTTATCCATATGGGAAAGCAGGTCACACACACGGAATTCATAATTATTCCATACACAGATTCCCTTTACCACAACAAAGCAAAGCAATTTACTGTTAATTGTGCACATAGTCAGGGTGCCAACTGTCAAAAAAATGGTGCTGGATCTCCAAGCGGGTTGGCCAGGTCGCTATATAAATGTGCGGCGTTGTGGAGGGCTGTCTATGATCCTGCTGCAACTGAAAGGTGCCTTAGAACTATTCGTGGAAAGAAGGGAATTTATTCCCGGTTCCAGGTTTCTATCTCGTCGCGATATGAACTCGCCTGTTGAAAACGACGTACATGTAAAACCTCAATTTTTCTGTTGAAAGCAACAGCCTGACCACTTCACAGATCTCATAGTATATGTAAAGGCTAGGCATTACTTACACCCATTAAACTATATATTACCTTGAAGAAGTTCTCAACTTTATCACTTTAATTAATTTTTCTGTCTACTTCATGTATCACAACTGTGGAAATGTGTATTATAATGCAAAGATAAAAGATCGTTTTTAGACCCAACAAAAGTCATCAACCCTTATAGCGAACGGCAATTCGGGCGGACGTCCTTTCTGGGATCAGCGGTTTTGACCAACACATTTCATTGTAGCGGAATTGTCACCTTTTAGTAAAGAAACAACTTTAATTAAAGGGCAAATGCACCATCAGAATGATTTAAGTTCAAAATGAGCTTATACATGTCGCCTTTCAGATAAGAACTCCCCCGAACCTGTCCTCTTCAGCACTACTCAGTTATAGCTTACAGAAGTTCAGCAAGTAACAGTCCTGAGGCAGCCATAGAGGGCCTCCATGCATCCCAAGATGCACTCTGTTTTTGACACCTTCTAAGCACCAGCCTGTGTCACCAGTGCTTAAGAGATAACAGTAATAGGGGCTGGGCTCCTCTTTCCTGCTTAGATTTTCATTTCATTCATTTTCAGTGAGTTGTCACAATTTCCAAAGATTGAACTTCTTCAATTTTCTATTGTATATTCCAACAATCCTTGGAAGTTATACTATGTGGTTTGTCTTTGATTTGTAGCTTATTGTTGGGTAGAAACCATTACTTCCTAATTGCTATGAAATCAGTTAGTGCTAATCACTTACAGGAAATTGCAACACTTGTGTCAGTTCGCAGTCACTCATGGGAATAGTGTAGGACTTATTCAAGTACTAGTATGTGTATTCCTTCACTTCCTGTTATCCAGATAGGGCCCCGTTGAAAGAGGTACTGGGAGGACAGTACAATTACAGAGAAGGGGGAAGGCAAGTGGAGGAGTAAAAGTTATCGATGTAGTAAGGATCCGTGCGCCCAAAAATGTGAGTGGCCGGCGCACAGATCCAAGCCCAAAGTACAGGTGGAAGGTAAATGGATAGGGCACAGATCAGCACGTAGGGACGTGTGAAAGGGGAGATAGAAGGGAAATGGGTGGGAGTTGCATAAAGTAATAGTGTGCATGCAAGTGACAATACCAACGGCATAGGGAACTTAATGGAACATTTCCTTCATCAACAGATATAAATTAATACTTACACCCATTAAACTTCACAGAGCTCAATTTTTATATGAAGGCTAGGCATTACTTACATCCATTAAACTATAGATTTTCTCGAAGAAATTCCCAACTTCACAACTGTGGAAATGTTTATTATAACTCAAAAGATAAAAGATCGTTTTAAGTCAAGGCCCAACATAAAGTCATCGGCCCTTATAGCGAACGGCAATTCAGACAGACGTTCTCTCTGGGATCAGCGGAATTGACAAACAATTCATTTTAATAAAGTAAAGTAAAATATAAAGAAAGCAACCTTATTTATAGAAGGAACTATTTCTAAGTGCCACACGAAGCACTGGGCAGGTAGAAAAAAGTTTGAGAGACAGGGGCAGTCGGAATCGATCCCTCAACCCCACGACTCGCAGGCAAACGGTCAAGCCATTAGGCCATGGAACGCTATGTCCTATTAGTCAGGTCAGAAATCAGAAAAAGGAACTTCCCCAGGCATTTTGGGGTAAAAGTCGGTATCCAATGTTTTTAATATAATTTGATAGTGCTGAATCTGAATATGATGGATACCAAAGTCAATTTTCAGTTTTAAGCCCATAATTTGCAAATTTCTTAAACACCCCAAAATATGTAAGAAAAGTCCAAAAATGGTCAAAATGATAGGTATGGGGGTGGGAAAGACATTCTAAAATATTCATAACTAAGCTGAGACCAAACATTGGGATGAGTGTTTGGTATCAAAATGTTGGTCTGAACGAGAAGTACCTTTTCGAATACTAATCACATGACTCACCATAACTCATGATGTAATAAAGGTCATTCAAGGTCAAAATGGCTGCCAAATCAAGAATCTGGGATTTTTTCCATAAACTATAGTTTCCATTTATACTTTTCTCAGTTTTTTTATGGTATGTATTTCTTTTCTGTAGCCACTTTTTCTAAAGGGATGCTTTTTAGTGGAGTTGTTAAACATTTTAGAAAGTTCATTGATTAGAATTTTAAGTCCAATTTAGAGATTTAGGGTACAAAGTAGAGTACCAGGACCACCTGAAGCCCCCTAAAATGGCCTAAAATGGTAAAAATTTGAAAATCAAAATGACTGTATCTTAAGTTTTACCAGTCGTAATGGAGTAGATGATGCATTAAAATATCAGGTTTAATTTTCTCTTTAATCTGGAAGATGATGGTAAAAAATTCTAAAATTAAGGGGCCATTGAAGGTCAAATAAAGGTCAAAATGTCATTTTTTCTCTAAAAGATTCAAATTTTGATGAAGAGTTTTTGATGAAGTAGTTGTGTTTTGTCATTATATAATTTCCAAACCAAGTTACCACTATAACTGACAGATATATTATCTCAAATATGGTCCATCAATACCTTTTTTACCATTTACCGGTGAAAATAAACTTTTAAGAAAATATGGTGGCATGGAATGTGGCTTTTGGCTATATCATGCTTAAAATAAGTGTTAAAAGACGGCTTTTGAGAAAGTGCTAGAATGGGACCACTATTTAGGTCATACAAGTTGTGAAAACCAAACATCATAGGCATTGTTTGGTATCAAAATGCTTGTTGTAAGATAATCTTTCCATTTCATGCAACCAACCTATGATAGGGTTTATTGTTATGATATTAGAGGTCATTCAAGGTCAAGCTAACCCCAAATTACATAATCTAAAGGCATTTCATCTTTGAATTGTTCAGTTAGAAGCTTATTAAACTCTCATGGAATAACTATTTCATCCTGGAAATATCTTTAGGTGAGAAATAACTTTAGAAAGGTTTCTCAGACATTTCTTGAGTCATTTCAAGACAAAGTTTAGGCTAATCTTGAATATTTAGGGACCAAAAATGACAAAATGCCTGATAACGAGTGCACTCAAGTGAAGCAGCAGACAGTTGACATAACAGAGTCATGTCTGATGCATATGGTATGTCAGCTTCCATTTTTAATGGGTAGAATAAGCCTTTAAACTTGCCTATTGTGTTTGTTATGTAAGATCAAAGGCAATGTAAACTATTACCGAGGTTTAAAGAGCAAATGAAGGTCAAATGAAGGTCAAAACGTCATTTTTCTCTAAAAAGATTCAATTTTTGAAGAAAGATTTTTGGTGAAGAATGTGTGTTTTGCCATTGCATAATCTCCTAACCAAGTTTTCCACAATAATTGACATATAAATTATCTTTGATATGTTTTACAATATTTCGTTTCCCTGTTGCCTGTGAAAATGACGTAGTTTTAAGTTAATCTGCAGATGTGAAATATGCTGTTGGGCAATCCATGCTTATATTAAGTGTTTAAGATAGGGTTGTGAGAAAGTGCTAGTCTTGGATCATTGTTTAAGTTATAAAAGTTGTCAGCACCAAACATTATAGGCATTGTTTGGTATCAAATTGCTTGTTGTAAGACAATCTGTCCATTTCATGCAACCATTTGAGGGTAGGTTATTAGGGTATTCTGTTGTGGTATTAGAGGTCATTCAATTTCAGACTTAATCCCCATTTTCACGAATTAAGGCATTTCGTCTTTGAATTGTCCATTAAGTGGCTTATTCAATTTTCCTGGAATACATATTTTATCCTGCTAATATTTTCAGGTACGAAATATCTTTTAAAAGGATTCTCAAGTTTTTTTGAGGTACTTCAAGACACAGATCGGACCAATCTTGAATATTTAGGGACCAAAATGGCGAACTGCCTGATTACGGGTTCACCCAAATATTTAAGTGAATCAGCAGAAAGGTGACATAACAGTCATATACTATGAAATGCCAGCTTTCATTTCACTAGGAAAAATAAGCTATTTAACTTGCCTATTGTGTACTTCACGTACAAACAAAGACAGTTTAAAATATTGATGAGATTTAAGGAAAAATGAAGGTCAAAAGGTCAAAGATAGTATTCGTGACTTTGGGGCATATAACTGTATATTGCAATGGAGTCTTGTTCGAATGAGTAATTTTATATACCTGCAAGGTATTTTTGACATTCATGAAATAAAAAGCAGTTGGTTTACAACTCTAGTAACATTTCCAGATAAGAACAAGTTGATTTGCATCTATTTTGAGGTCAAATAATGAGACTGCTAGGAATTTATCTAGAAGCGATCTCTGAAAAAACAAGACCAATATTAACTTTCAGTGTCATCTATGCCCCATACACCAAACTCCATGCACATGGTTTATTAGTATCAAAATGTTTGCTACATATCAATTTTTTTTCATTTAAGGATCAAAGCCAGTGTAAAATATAGATGGTGTAAAAGATTGAGGTCAAGAGGTCAAATAGAGTATTCATGACTTTAGTCATGAAATGCAGGAACTGAGTTAGTTAACGGCTACATTACTATAACCAGATGAAATGAGTTGCTTTTGATTGTATTTCGAGGTCAAGAAATAGAAAGTTTCATTTCTTACCTAGGAGCAAGCCTATTGATGTTTTCTTGTTAGTGAAATATGTAGGAAAAACTAAGATAGGAGGTTAATGTAAAAGTTAAACGAAGGTTAAAATGTCAAAGGAAAGTTTTGGGTTTAACCTTGCTTTCAACAGCTTAGGTCATATTGCGATGAGATAGAAACCCATAACCCATAAAAATTCCCTTCTCTTTGCGAATAGATCCAAGGGGTCTTTCAATGTGCAGAAGGACCATAGACAGTCCTCCACAACGCCACATATTTCTAAAGCAACCAGGTCAACCCGCTAGTTTGGAGACCCAGCAGAAACCTGAATCTGCGAAATCCTACTTGGGAGCCAGGTGTCGTAACCACTAGGCCACGGCGGGTCCCCATGTTAAAATGAAAATAATTTGGCATATTTATAGGAATTCAATAGGAGACGATGATGTTATGATCATTATGATGAAAAAGTACTAATCAATACGATTTCTTTATCATCATTCCAATATATGTAGATACTAAATTCCATTATAAATTGAATATTTTGAATTTTTTCTTGTTGTTTTCCCTCCAGTGTTTTTAACTGTGCATGTGCTCAACGTGTGGCAATTTCTAGCATTCAATGACAACCATTTTATAAATCTAGTCATATTTATTGGGTAACTCGCTTTAGCACCTCCTTAAGTCTAGTCTTTTAAGGTATCTCGACACACCCTTCTCCACATTGGACCCTGATTCTGATCTGTAATTAATATATGACGCACCCGGATATTTTTTGTATATTTTTGTTAGGATAGAGTTATTTATTTATATCTTGTTTTTGTATTCCGATACAGCCAATAAAAGATATATATGATTTATAAAATTATCATACTTTAATTCTAGAATTTTTTTAATTATTCCTGTCAGTTCAGTTTTGACGGTTCAGAATTTCCATATAAAGACAACTTTCATTGTATCTGGGGATTAAAAACTAGTATTAATGTCAAGATTCAGGCTTTTATACCAAGACAAGTCATGATAACCTCTGGAGGTTTATAAGGTAGAACACCACAGTTCACTTATTCTTTTTAGTAATAATCAAATCAAGCATATACGACCGAGTGTATAATTGAATTATGTTTACATACTCTAATCCATTTTGGTAAACAAGCATATCTAAAAATCCCAATTTAGGATTCGGTTCATTTTTCGCTGATAGTCATGCTATCTGTGACTATTCTATGTGCCTTCCTAAGCAGTGGTGGTCTTTTGGCTTCTTTCAATAAACAGCTAAATAACCTGGTTAAATAAGTGTTCAAATAGAAATTCCTTTAACCCCTGTGAGTTGCAAAGACAGTAATGAGTGACAAAGTATTTACATCAAACGATATTGTAAAAAAGCTGACATCTTCTGAGGTGAGAATTTCAAAAACATGCACCAGAGCTCATCTTGACCTTCAATGACCTCTAAAACCAAACAGGGACTGTCACACAAGGAAATTTACTTAAACTGTAGAGATTGTAAAGAGAACCTAGCATCATGCTAGCAATTCTACTCCTAAAGTTCTGTTTCTATGCATTAAAGTACCCTAGGATAATAATGACTGAAGTTAGTTTTACTGCATGAGCTAAGAAAACAATTCTAGCTTTGAACTGAGCTTATTAATCTTTGCTGGCCTCCAAATTCGCAAAGTTACTAAAGTGTGTACCAATAGTATCAATCTGCTATCCTTGAACTTTTTGACGTTATGAGAAAAATGACATTTTTACCTTAATTTGACCTTTTTTTCCTTGAAATATTAATATCTTACACTGCCTTTAATATTCCATTGACAACTTAACTGTAGTAGGAAGACTACAAATCTACTTCAATTTAATAAATACTTTAATTAATTGTACGTTTGACCTTTGATTAATTTACTACTGAATTTGAATCAGAATTAGGTAAAATCTCGGTTACAGTCTCAGTCTTTTACCTCCACAGGTAAATGCGACTTATTCTTATCTGGAATTATTTTAAACTAACTATTCAATTGATTTCATGATTATCAAATATTCTTTTCAAGCAAATGGGCAATACTCATTTGACCAAAATGCAACTGCAGTATATAGATCTTTGTTTCAAAGGCCAAAGCGCTCAATTTACCCTGATGACATTGGTTTGACATTCAGTTTTTCCTTAAATCTCAATATTATTTCACAGTATCTTCAACCCCACATGACAAACACAAATAGGCAAGTTAAAAGGTAAATATGTTCTATTAAAAATGAAAACTGACATACCATTAGATATGAGTCTGTGGTGTCACCTTTCTGCAGCTTCATACATTGATATTTGGGTGCACCTATAATCAGGCATTTTGTGATTTTGGTGCCTAACTATTTAAGATAGGCACAGGCTTTGTCTTGAAATAACCTTAAAAGGAGGCAAAGCATGTCCTTTTTAAAAGATATTTCTCACCTAAGATATTTGCAAGACAACGTGTGTATTCTAGGAAAAATTGATGAGCTACTACCAAACAATTCTCAAAACAAAAAGCCTTAAATCTTGTAATTGGGGTTAGTTTGACCTTGAATGACCTCTTATATCAAAACAAAATATCCTACCCTAGGTTGGCTCCATGAAATGAAAAGATTGTCGAACAACAAGCATTTTGATACCAAACAATGCCTACAATGTTTGGTGTTCACAACTTTTATGATATAAATAGTGGTCCCATACTGGCACTTTCTCACAACTCTATCTTAAACACTAATTATAGGCATGAATTGCCCATTTGCATGTTCCACATCTACATATTAACTTAAAACTATTTCCTTATCACTGGTAAAGGGTAAACATGTTGGGGAAAAGCATAGAAAGGTATTCTGTCTGTCAATTATTGTGATAACTTGCAAAGGAGATTATGTAATGACAAAACACAACTTCTTCACCTAAATCTTTCCTTCAAAACTTGAATTTTTATAGAAAATTGACATTTTGACCTTCATTTGACCTAGAAAAAATTTATTTTATATTTTACATTGCCTTTAATAGTACATGAAATACACAATAGGCAAGTTTTAAGGCATATTCTCCCCATTGAAAATGGAAGCTGACATACCATATATGCATTGAATATGACTCTGTTATGTCAACTTTCTGCTGCTTCACTTAAATATCTGAGTGCATCGGTAATCAGAAATTCTGTCATTTTGGTCCCTAAATATTCAAGATTGGCCCAGACTTTGTCTTGAAATGACTCAAAAAATGTAAGAGAATCCTTTTTAAAGATATTTCTCACCTAAAGATATTTCCTGGATGAAATAGTTTTTCCAGGAGAGTTTAATAAGCTGCTATCTGAACAATTCAAAGATGAAATACCTTTAAATTATGTAATTTGGGGTTAGTTTGACCTTGAATGACCTCTAATATCACAACAATATACCCTACCCTAGGTTGGTAGCATGAAATGGTAAGATTGTCTTACAACAAGCATTTTGATACCAAACAATGCCTATGATATTTGGTTCTCACAACTTTTATGACCTAAATAGTGGTCCCATACTAACACTTTCTCACAAGCCGCCTTTTAACCCTTATAATAAGCATGATATAGCCAAATGCTGCATTCCATACTGTCATATTTACTTAAGACAACTTCATTTTCACTGGTAAATGGTACAAAAGGTCTTGGTGGACTATATTTAAGGTAATATACCTGTCAGTTATTATGGTATCTTGGTTTGGAAATTATATAATGACAAAACACAACTACTTCATCAAAAACTCTTCATCAAAATTTGAATCTTTAGGAGAAAGAATGACATTTTGACCTTCATTTGACCTTCAATGACCCCTTAATTTTAGAATTTTTTTACCATCATCTTTCAGATTAAAGAGAAAATTAAACCTGATATTTTGATGCATCATCTACTCCATAACGACTGGTAAAACGTAAGATACAGTCATCAAATTTTTACCGTTTTAGGCCATTTTAGGGGGCTCCAGATGGGCCTGGTACCCTACTTTGTACCTTAAATCTCTAAATTGGACTTATAATTCTAATCAATGAACTTTCTAAAATGTTTAACAACTCCACTAAAAGGCATTCCTTTAGAAAAAGTGGCTACAGATAAGAAATACAAACCTTTGAAAAAAACTGAGAAGTTTATAAATGGAAACTATAGTTTATGGGAAAATCCCAGATTCTTGATTTGGCAGCCATTTTGACCTTGAATGACCTTTATTACATCATGAGTCATAGTGAGTAATGTGATTAGTATTTCAAAAGGTACTTCTCGTTCAGACCAACATTTTGATACCAAACACTCATCCCTATGTTTGGCCTAAGTTGAGTTATGAATATTTTAGGATGTCTTTCCTACCCTTATACCTATCATTTTGACCATTTTGGGGCCTTTTTGCATATTTTGGGGTGTTTCGGACAAATGCAAAATTGGGGCTTAAAACTGAAAATTGACTTTGGTATCCATCATATTCAGATTTAGCACCATCAAGTTATTCTAAAACCGTTGGCAAACCACTTTTACCCCCAAAATGCCTGAAACTCCTTAAATAAGGCCCTTTCCCAGATTTCAGACCTGACTATATAGTATTGTTTGAAAAGAGAACTATATTGATGAAATTCCGTAACTCTATTTGGGATCGTTCCTAGCATTCCGAGTTTAGTCTTGTCATTTACGTGACTGACAACCGGAGTAAATCTTTGAACAGGACCGCTAGGCCACTTTTATCAATGAGCCCACATATTTACATACAACCTGAAACTGATTATGACCTACCTTCGTCATACGAGCCCATAAATATCCAAATCAAATATGGCGCCTGTTGTCTAACTACTGCAAACCTGCTCGACATCACCCGAATGACGTTAGAACCCAATAAGGAGCGCCAAAATAGCTGAAAATTTGTTTTGATCTATTAATCTAATGCCTTTTCAAATAAATGAACAAAAGTAATTCTACCAATACGCCTTTACATGTCGTTAACTTTGTGGCATACCGATTTTGCCTTTACTATGAACTTGCTATTCTGAGGTTCAATTAGTTACACTTGTCTCCGTTTCACTTTTGCGGCACTGCACGCCGCGGGGGATGAACGTTTGCGTCAAGATGCTATCTTTGAGTAAAGAACCTGGCACCATTGAGTAAAGAATCATGTGGGTCTAAGGGGGAAGTTCCCTAGGTGAGTCTGATATTTCCATTCCTCCAAATTCCTGAATAGCTATATTCTGCCATACTATGTAAGTTTTATTTCTTAAAGTTTTATTTGCTTCCAAAAATTGTGATCAGGGATGAGCCAGGAATAAAAATTAGCAAGAAAGGAAAAGCCAGGCTTCCCTGCTACTGCTATCTCTTAAGCACTGGTGACACAGGCTGGTGCTTAGAAGATGCAAAAAACAGAGTGCATCTTGGGATGCATGGAGGCCATCTATGGCTGCCTCAGGACTGTTGCTTGCTGAACTGCTGTAAGCTATAACTGAGTAGTGCTGAAGAGGACAGGTTCGGGGGAGGTCTTATTTGAAAGATGACATGTATAAGATCATTTTGAACTCTTTCTGATGGTGCATTTGCCCTTTAAGTAACCTTTATTTCAGTAGGAAAAGTTCTACCCGAATTAATGGGCAGCTAGAAATAAATTGCCAGAAGTAACGATCTTATGGGTTTGATCCTGCCCCTCTTGGACTACTAGACCAGTGCGCTACCATTTAGGCTATTGCGCCTTGTAAGCTACTTAATTGTATGAAAAGAGTTCTATTCATGATTTCCCATAACTATTTTTGGGATCGTGCCTAACATTCCGAGAAAAAACTTGTTATTTACTACTAGGCCACTTTCATTAATTACCCCCAAAATTTAGATACGGCTCCAAAATGAATTTGATTTCCCACCCTTGTCATGTGTTTAGAATGGCTATAAGTCATTCTGCGGCATTGGGGATGAGTGGCACGCCGCAGCCACGTGCGGAGGCTGCCAGTCAACTCTGGCGGCCCGCTCATTGGTCGTTTCCCACAGGCTGGCCTGCTTGAGCGTGCCGGGGGCCGCTCCGGGAAGAGCAGAGCCAATCAGCGCGGACCACGCACGCGACCTGCGAGGGCTGAGTTCGTCTGCCCGCAATCAGTGCTAAACACACTTCACTGAGCGGCTATTAAGCAGACTGCGGATCCGCTGACTCCGGCCCCGCAGAGCAATCCTGGACTGCCTGATCCTACGGATTTAGCATTAGCAATACATCATGCCACGCACATACTATTGTAGGAAGTGTGGGGATTCACCCGATCCACCCACAGGCAAACAATGCCAGAGAGAATGCCAACAAGACAGACCGACATAAACAACAGGTCTGTTTGAACTGTTATCGAAGGTCAGCCAGAAGATCTCAGATATCGATGACAGGGTTCGGAGAATTGAGGTGGATCGACGACCGATTCATGAAGAGGCTCGATCGCCAGACACAGACAGTCTGGAGGGGGTACAGCCCTCTCGGGAAATGGCAGAACCAGCTGTTTCCCCGCAAACATTGCGTAAAGAGACGCAACTCATTAGGCAAGCCGCAAACAGACTAGCACGCCTGCAAATGGATGACTCCGGTGATGAGGACTTTCTGACGATCAGAACCCCTAAAGCCAACGGTAAGAAATCTGGCTCTCTTATGACGGCAGCCGAAAAAGTCGAACGAATTATCGACTGGCCACATATGTACGTACGACGATCAACGGGAGGCCGGAGGAAACCGGTCCCATATTCCGAGTCCATGATCGATTCTCCGAAGTGCAATTATCGTGTAATGACCCAGATATTGAAAAACATGATGCAAGATACCATGGATTTCTCATGGGCCAAGGTTCTCAACTTTTATGAGATGGCGGGTCTCGAGGTGGAATACGGTACCACCGAGTGGAACGATTCGGATACCATACGAGAACTTCGCTCTAACTACGCGCGGACAGTTTTCCTGGTTAAAAAGGAAAACAAAGAACAACAACAACAACAACGACCAGCCCCACAGGCAGCACCGAGCAACATGAAAACCTGTGTGGCATTTCAGAAAGCTACATGTGAGCATGACAGGGATCATGCCCCGTACACCAATGCCTGTGCATATTGCCACAAAGCAAAATCGCTTATGTGCCGACACAACGAGAATGATTGCTACCGTAAAATTAATGATTCAAAAAACGGCAAGCTGAGGGAGTCATAAGACTCCCTCAACATTCACAGGGTAGCAGAGACACAGGGGGGATTGACTGCAAGGAGCAGCCAATACACGGTGGCCCAGGGGCCCCAAGCACGGGAGCTCCGGGGGTCACAGACAGCGACATTGTATCATTGTGCAGTGCAGTGCAGCAGCACTCTGACCCTCAGTACGGGGGTAACGGGAAGCTCAAGAACATCTTCACAGCCGTAATGCGGGCTGGGAAATACAACTTTATAGGCGCTAGTAGGACGGTTCCTAGTGGCCTGAAAATGGAGGCATGGCGCAGACTATGGAGGGGCTACCCTGACTACCGCATTGTAGAATACCTGCAATTCGGATGGCCTGTTAACCATGACAGGGAAACGCCTCTCGTGCCTACTGCAGGAAATCATCCGTCAGCTGACAACTGCGACGCTGACGTTGAGCATTACATCACAATCAAGCTAGGAAAGGGGGCGCTGGCGGGCCCATTCGCGGGCCCACCAGGTCGTAACCTACACACCTCACCCCTTATGACCAAGCCAAAACGTGACTCTAAGTTTAGACGGGTCATTATGGACCTGTCCTGGCCAAAGGGGGCGGCTGTCAATGACGGCATTGACACACAGACGTACATTGATGGTCCCGCAACCATTACCCTGCCCACCACGGAGTATATGGCAGAGAGGGTGGTGTCAGTAGGTCGGGGGGCCTACATGTTCAAATCTGAACTAACGCGCGGCTATTGCCAGCTGCGAGTAGACCCCTCCGACTGGCCACTTCTAGGCTTCACCCACAACGGCCGAGTGTTCATGGATATCTGCCCACCAATTGGGCTTCGAACATCGGCCATGTTCATGCAACGGACAACACAGGCCGTGTGCTTTATCCACGCAAGGAGGGGCTATCTGTCTAGAGCATATCTAGACGACTTCGGTGGAGCTGAGGCGGCCAGGGAGCATGCTTCGGGCGCTCTACACACATTACAGGATATTATGTCAGAACTGGGCCTGGAGGAGGCCACACACAAGGTCTGCCAGCCGTCGCAGCAGATGGTGTGGTTGGGTATCGCGTTCGATACCCTCGCAATGACAATGACCATTCCCCCTACGAAAATGGAGGAGGTCATGGACACGCTGCGGCGCTGGGCAGGCAAGACCAGAGCCACGCAACGAGAGACTCAGAGCCTCTTAGGGGTTCTCCAATTCGTGGCAAGTGTCTCGCCACCCGTTCGAGTATACACAAACAGAATGCTGCAGGACCTCAGAGAGATGCCCACGAGAGGCAGCACATCGCTCTCACTGAGGTTCAAACGGGACATTGATTTCTTTGTCAGGCTTCTTCCAGCCTACAACGGGGTCAGGATCTTAGATAAGGCGTGTGTCGAGTGCCAGGACCACCTGGAGCTCGACGCGTGCCTGACCGGATGCGGTGCGACTACGGGAGACCAGTATTACTCGGAGGTCTTCCCGCAGTTCGTACAGCAAACGGAACACTCAATCGCCCACCTAGAACTACTCAATGTTATAGTGGCCACTAAAACGTGGCAAGAACAATGGGCAGGGAAACGCATTCTCGTGTCTTGTGACAATATGAATGCCTGTCTGGCCATCCAAACCAGACGGACCAGAGATGTATATATGCAAGCATGCATACAAGAACTATTTGCAGTTACCACAACCAAAGACAATGAGATGAGAGCAGAACACTGCCCGGGGAAGGATTTAGTGCGTGCAGACGCCCTCTCTAGGTTACATACTGGGGGGAAATTCAGGGACTTCGTCAACAATGACAAGGTGTTGCAGGGGGCGGGTCCCCAGCGAGTCCTTCCGCCTCACTTTTGATCCATAGTTTCTTCTCTTACAGATCGCGATGACCTCCGACGGTCAGCTATGGAGAGATGTGGACAGGCTTTTCGCCCATGGACAAGAGATAACCAGCACTCCCATGCGCTGCTTTACGTAGCATTCACAATTTATTTTTCTTTTAGGGACATCCCAGCTGCCCCGAAGACGCTACTGTGCTACGCTGAGTTTTTGCTGCGCTCATATCGCGCTGCGAAGTCGGTCACCAACGCACTTTCGTCAGTGCGTCGGCTCCATATTGACCTCTGTGCTGACCAGTCAGCTTTTACCTCTCCCCTCGTGGAGTCGGGTTTCCTGCGTGCCCAGTGGCTGCAATTGAGGGTCTGCTGGACCGCCACCCGAAGCCAGAAGATTCTGCCCCCCTGTTCGCATTACAGGGAGGCACAAGACATAACGCGTCCCGCCCCCTCACTAGCCCCATTGCCAACAGACTAGCACGCCTACAAATGGATGACTCCGGTGATGAGGACTTTCTGACGATCAGAACCCCTAAAGCCAACGGTAAGAAATCTGGCTCTCTTATGACGGCAGCCGAAAAAAGTCGAACGAATTATCGACTGGCCACATATGTACGTACGACGATCAACGGGAGGCCGGAGGAAACCGGTCCCATATTCCGAGTCCATGATCGATTCTCCGAAGTGCAATTATCGTGTAATGACCCAGATATTGAAAAACATGATGCAAGATACCATGGATTTCTCATGGGCCAACGTTCTCAACTTTTATGAGATGGCGGGTCTCAAGGTGGAATACGGTACCACCGAGTGGAACGATTCGGATACCATACGAGAACTTCGCTCTAACTACGCGCGGACAGTTTTCCTGGTTAAAAAGGAAAACAAAGAACAACAACAACAACGACCAGCCCCACAGGCAGCACCGAGCAACATGAAAACCTGTGTGGCATTTCAGAAAGCTACATGTGAGCATGACAGGGATCATGCCCCGTACACCAATGCCTGTGCATATTGCCACAAAGCAAAATCGCTTATGTGCCGACACAACGAGAATGATTGCTACCGTAAAATTAATGATTCAAAAAACGGCAAGCTGAGGGAGTCATAAGACTCCCTCAACATTCACAGGGTAGCAGAGACACAGGGGGGATTGACTGCAAGGAGCAGCCAATACACGGTGGCCCAGGGGCCCCAAGCACGGGAGCTCCGGGGGTCACAGACAGCGACATTGTATCATTGTGCAGTGCAGTGCAGCAGCACTCTGACCCTCAGTACGGGGGTAACGGGAAGCTCAGGAACATCTTCACAGCCGTAATGCGGGCTGGGAAATACAACTTTATAGGCGCTAGTAGGACGGTTCCTAGTGGCCTGAAAATGGAGGCATGGCGCAGACTATTGAGGGGCTACCCTGACTACCGCATTGTAGAATACCTGCAATTCGGATGGCCTGTTAACCATGACAGGGAAACGCCTCTCGTGCCTACTGCAGGAAATCATCCGTCAGCTGACAACTGCGACGCTGACGTTGAGCATTACATCACAATCAAGCTAGGAAAGGGGGCGCTGGCGGGCCCATTCGCGGGCCCACCAGGTCGTAACCTACACACCTCACCCCTTATGACCAAGCCAAAACGTGACTCTAAGTTTAGACGGGTCATTATGGACCTGTCCTGGCCAAAGGGGGCGGCTGTCAATGACGGCATTGACACACAGACGTACATTGATGGTCCCGCAACCATTACCCTGCCCACCACGGAGTATATGGCAGAGAGGGTGGTGTCAGTAGGTCGGGGGGCCAACATGTTCAAATCTGACCTAACGCGCGGCTATTGCCAGCTGCGAGTAGACCCCTCCGACTGGCCACTTCTAGGCTTCACCCACAACGGCCGAGTGTTCATGGATATCTGCCCACCATTTGGGCTTCGAACATCGGCCATGTTCATGCAACGGACAACACAGGCCGTGTGCTTTATCCACGCAAGGAGGGGCTATCTGTCTAGAGCATATCTAGACGACTTCGGTGGAGCTGATGCGGCCAGGGAGCATGCTTCGCGCGCTCTACACACATTACAGGATATTATGTCAGAACTGGGCCTGGAGGAGGCCACACACAAGGTCTGCCAGCCGTCGCAGCAGATGGTGTGGTTGGGTATCGCGTTCGATACCCTCGCAATGACAATGACCATTCCCCCTACGAAAATGGAGGAGGTCATGGACACGCTGCGGCGCTGGGCAGGCAAGACCAGAGCCACGCAACGAGAGACTCAGAGCCTCTTAGGGGTTCTCCAATTCGTGGCAAGTGTCTCGCCATTATTATTACTACTACTACTACTACTACTACTGCTCCTCCTCCTCCAAGTAGCTACAACTACTACTACGTTTGACACTCTTTTCTTACAGATTTTCCTGACGGTTCTTGGTAAGGTTATGTTCGTGTGCTCAGCCTCCCCCTGCCAGCCAATGGCCCCTACAGGCGATATCGGGATGTCCTGTGTACAGGCCCCTGGGGAGTCGTTCAGCAACGAGCCAGCAGGTGGCAGCAATGACAGTGCAGGGTCATGTATGGTACCTGTCAATGAATGGTCTTTGATATGTACGGTCCTGGATCGCCTTCTCTTCCTCATATTTCTCATCCTTTCCATTGTACTTTGCTGCATGTTTCTTTAGACCAGAGATGATGTTTAACCCTTCCAATGCTGAGGCTACTTTCGTCCTAAGCACAAGGATGCAAAGATCTTGGAAAACCATCTAAACCCTGTCATGTTGGTATTCATTGGATAGCTCTCGCTGAGTGCTCTCAAATGAGTACCCATTTGCCCATGTTTCAATAATTTTTCAGGATTTTAGCATCATTTTGTATTGGCCAAACTTGCCACCAGCAGCAAAAGGATTAAGCTGAAGGAAAGCAGCTGGGGTTCCTTGTCAATGAATATGGCCAGGAGACTAGAAAACCCTGTGAATATTCAGAAAACCTGGTTTTCCTTGGACAAATTGGGCACCAAGCCAAAGTGTCGAAGGTGATGGAAATCGGAAGTTATGTTATTAACATTTAAGTACATAGGAATGATTTAGGACCAGTGCCTGGGATATGCAAAAATCAACTGTAGGTGAGTCTGAAGTAAGTGAGGTTTTTTGAATGTTTAAATCTAGTAGTGTATCCTGTTAGTGGAATATGGCTCTTGACTTTATCTGTCTAGATAAGGATATGCCTTGATGCCCATAGAGGTGAGGGTATCCCCCCCCCCTTATTCCAAGGTGACTCAAAAAGCATCATTTTAGTGATCATATGATACATATATATATATATATATATATATATATATATATATATATATATATATATATATATATATATATATACACACACCACACACATATATATATATATATATATATATATACATATATATTGAATTTATCATCAGCTACGATCAGCTACGATGCCCGTAGAGGTGAAGGTATCCCCCCCCCTTATTCCAAGGTGACTCAAAAAGCATCATTTTAGTGATCATATGATACATATATATATATATATATATATATATATATATATATATATATATATATATATATACACACACACATATATATATATATATATATATATATTTAAATATATATTGAATTTATCATCAGAGAGAGAGAGAGAGAGAGAGAGAGAGAGAGAGAGAGAGAGAGAGAGAGAGAGAGAGAGAGAGAGAGAGAGAGAGAGAGAGAGAGAGAGAGAGAGAGAGAGGGGGGGGTTGGGGATGTTCAGAAGGCCAGAATATGTCCGCAGGCTTGCCTCTACCATATTTTTTTTCAGAAAAACAGAGAGGTGCCCTTATTTGGGGGTCTGTGCGGTTATTCGGAAGTAAACGGTACCTTATTAGTGCTATATTCCCATTTAACACTGTACTGGTGGAGAACTGATGCAACAATGGTGTTCCTTTACCCTTATGCTGCTGATGGCTAATTTGCCCAATACAAAATGATGCAAAAGATCTGGAAAATGGCTCAAACCCTGGCACATGGGTACTCATATGAGAGTACTCAGAGAGGGATTTCCTATGAATACCCACATGACTTGGTCATGATGATTTTCACGATTTTTTGCATTCTTGTACATTGGACAAAAATAACCTTAGCATAATAAGGGTTAACTGATAGTAAGTCCATGACACCAATTTTACAAAAAAAAAAAAACTAAATAGGAGTCCATTTACTGACTAAGTTTTGGTGACATGATTCGGAAAGATACCTTTATTGGAAAAAAACTTTGAAAATGAAATGTTCTCTAAACGTTTGATAATAACTTTTTAATGAGGATGAATTCAAAAAATATTTGAAGAAGAGTGGTTGGTAATAATATTTCTCCTTCAAATATTTTCCCATCAAGATTTCATTAAAATTGTCAGGCTGCTTTTGGCATAAATGGATTAATTAGATGGTCAATGAATAAACAGTACTACTACTAGTGATGTTCCGATTAATCAATCAGAGATTTCACTTTCTGGGGTCTGCGATTATGATGATCAGTTGTCATTTAGGAATTCAGGGACTTAGCCAGGACCCGTCCTACCAGGCTTTTGGACAGGTAGTTTCCTAAAAACCTCCTGTTTGGACAGGCAAAGTTTTCTGATGATTTTTCAATTTTGACTTTCTGGATGTAATAACCAAATATTGTCCTAACAAACCATCTTCTAGGACATAGCTGAAGTGTAAATTGCCCTGTTTGACACACTAGGCAATTATTAGTAGCTGGTATAAGGATTTGAAGTAGATTAGTAGCTAAATTTGGACGGACAGAAATTTTGAAATTGCTGTTTTGGACAGACATTTTTGAAATCCTGGCTAAGACCCTGTTTAGGATAATCAACTTTCAAAGTGATCATCTCAACTTTTGATGATCGATCATGACACCATAGGGAGATGCAGCATGTGGCTACCTAGTATCTACAAATGAAGTAATTTCCACATTTCTAAGACAAGAAGATAGATTTACAAACTACTTAAAAAATTAGGCTTATGTCTTGTTTCACTACAGCATATACTGCCTATCTACCATCAATTTTTAAGTAAGTGATAAGCATTGATCATAGATAGCTGGTGTCCCTACAAGTTCGCGCAAAAACGTCTGATTAAAAACTGATCATCGAACAACCTGACCAACTGATGATCAGTCTTTGAAATGAGGGGTGATTCCCAACATTAACTACAGTACTACACAACACAAATGTAAGGTTCAATGTTTATTCATAAATACCTACTTTTTGATGATTTATTAACGTTGACATGTTTTTTTCATTTTAAAATGTGCTGACAAGGTACAAAGGTCAGTATAACACTCAATACTGCTTTTATACATTGGAGATTGTAAACAAGACAGGACAGTTGTAAGGTGTGTCAGGTGCTCTCTGTGTTACGTTAATGTTCCCAACAAGCTCATGAGTTGATCACTTCAGCTGGAGCTCGGCGAACCTACCCCAGTGCTCGAGCCACTCGAGTTTGTGAGTGGTGAGTGCAGCTCTAAGGATTTGCTTAAAAAACACTCGGGGAGAGCACAGGACTTTGGTTTTCCTAAACCGCCATACTCCACCCAAGATCTCTAAGCCAAAGCTTTGCTAAACCCTGCTGTCCCATTGTGTATGTACTGACTGCACAACTGTGATACAAAATCATTTGTAGTCCTTTCCAAAAACAATTCCATTTTTTTGTAAACCGTCTTACACAAAAGATCATTGCATGTAGTCGGTAAACGCATTGAAGAAGCTGAGTAGCTAAATCTGGACAGGCCAATATTTTGTGATCGCTGTTTCAGACAGGCATTTTTTAAAAATCCTGGCTAAGATCCAGTTTCACATTAATACGGAAGAGACTGGCCATCCTAGGATTCATTACAAACTCTTTTCAGATCAGTTTCCAGAGTTTCACCAGGTGTCCGTTTCATGAGTTCAAAAACTGTCTGTTGTACAACTGTTGCATTTCACAGTCCGATTCACCTGTGTACTAGGTAAGTAACCCTTGTGCAGGGCTCGAAATTAAGGGGTGCCGGGAGCTCCCTTGAATTCTCCTGCGGCTCCCTCAAATTTCTGCAGGGAGCCCAAAGATGTACTACTTTCCATACACAACATCTCTAGGTAGCCTTAGAAGATGCAATTGGGCTCCCTGGATAAAATCTTAATTTCGAGCCCTGCTTATGGAAGGCCACCTGCCGTTAAGTACCGGTCCCATAATTGCACCTGCTGAAAATGAGTAGTAGTAGGTCCTCCTCCTCTCAGTGGGGACTTGTGGCAGGTTTGACTGACCACCAGATGACAATGAGTAGTAGTAGGTCCTCCTCCTCTCAGTGGGGACTTGTGGCAGGTTTGACTGACCACCAGATGACAATGAGTAGTAGTAGGTCCTCCTCCTCTCAGTGGGGACTTGTGGCAGGTTTGACTGACCACCAGATGACAATGAGTAGTAGTAGGTCCTCCTCCTCTCAGTGGGGACTTGTGGCAGGTTTGACTGTTGGTTCCTGTGGGGTCGTAGTGTTTCACTGCGGGGGCAGGGGTATTCCGCGGGGGTCGGGCACCCCGGCTGTCTCCAGGTTCTTGAGGAGTTGAGCGAGCCAGCGCTTGGTGGAGTTGTCGTCCTTGAGACATGTCGCGAACGTGCTATCCTTCAGCTGGTCGGGAAGACACTGTCTCAACGCTTCTCGAGCCCTGAAGTAACACAAAAAATTCTTATTATATACAACCCATGGCTCGACATAACAGATAGCCCCATAGTCATCTACTCGTGGAAAAACCGAATTTCAGGCAAGAGGAAGAAGCCCTCAACTTGTCCAGCTTGATTATTTAACATTAGAATGTAAATTGAGAGGTAGATTCATTGATTTCATAACAGGATCTTTTGAATAACAATATAGTTGACAGCAACCTTGCTATGTCATAAGAATACAGAAACAAGAGAGAACGCAGCCGCGTACTTTATAGAGTTTATCTTTGGCTAAATATTTGTAGTGGTAAGTGGTTAGTGGACCGCTAAATCATGTGCACATATGTACCGCACCTGTACATCTGCACTAAGGTACTGGTGGTTGAAAATGGAAGAAAGATTGAGGTCAATTATATTCACAAAAAGCATTTTTATTCACATGTTTACAAAACATGTTTATATAATATATATGATATAGTAGAAGATGTAGTAGAAGATGTAGTAGTAGTAGTAGTAGTAGTAGTAGTAGTAGTAGTAGTAGTAGTAGTAGTAGTAGTAGTTATGGTAGCTGAAGGTGTTCCTTGCCCTAAAGCAGCAACCTTGCTATGTCATAAGAATACAGAAAAAACATCAAACATAAAGTTTAAGAAATAACGAAATTTTTTGTTGTCTCTATTTCAAGGTAATTGCTATCAAATAGGTAGGGCAACTTGAACCCCTGGCGGGACTATCTGATCTTGGAATTAACTCGCCCGCCTGACCTTTCTTATATTGGATTATCAAATCAATTGAGGGAAATAATTAATAAATTGAGTAGTGATATTGTCATAACTAATATCAAGTAGGGCTGTCATTAACTGTCATCTATATCTGTAAAATAATTATCAAAAATGAAGTTGAAACATAAGCATGCCTCTATCTGTGCCAGTCCTAGATCATTGCTGACCAGAGTCTTAGCCAGCAGGGTGTCTGGGCTTCTTTTGGACACCCAAACCCTAAAAAATCACCACTTAGGACACCCACATTTTTTGTGAGGTCTTTCTAAAAATGTTAATCTCAAGCATATAATTGAGTTTTTTTCATGATTATATAATTCCAATGACATGTGTATAAGGATATTATGCCTATTTTCAATCAGTTCATATATGCTTATGGTTGAAATCTGAGTATATTGAGGTCACCCTTGGAAAATTAGATGCCCAAAATATTTACAATTGCCAATATTGGGAACCCAGTTTCTAAATCCTGGCTAAGACCATGTTGCTGTCATGGTTATTTCTAACACTGTAACAAAATACCTCCGCTCTCTTCTTACAAATAATTATGTGAAATAGAATTGTATAACATTGAATAAAAAAAGTGATGAAATATTTCAATTATATGACAAAAAATCATAACAATGACAACCCTAATCCCTAGTCAACTTACCTTGGGTTATCTGAGAGACGAAGGTAGCACCTCACAACATGTTTCAATAACCTTGCCGATTGTTCCTTGGCTAGCTGTAGCACCATTTTACCCTGGAGACAGACACGTGCAGATGACATCATCACAATAACAATACAAATTAGGCACTAACCATGGGGACAAGGCACTACTAAAATCCAGAGAAGGCTGCACCATTTTGAATTAGTCTGGTACAAGCTCAGCTCACTCATCACTTATGAATTGCCCCATGAGGGAGGTAATTATAAAGCAAATCACCCAGGGTCTGGCAGGGACCTATTTGAACACCCAATAAACTTTGTGAGGATTTTTTTAATGAAGTCATTTTGATATCATACCTTTTCTGAATAAGTAAATACATGTGTAGTGTAGTTATCTGAACATATTTTGGTCTCCCTAGAAAGAATGGTCCCCCCAAAAATTCACAATTACCAATCTTTGTCACTCAGTTTCTAAAGCCTGGCAAAGTCCCAACTCAGGGTTATTCATTTGCGTTCACTTGGAGAAGTATACATCATGCATACTTAGGATTATGTACAAGAGTAAGGAGTACAGGCTTCATTCATGTAGAGGTTAAATTGAGCAAATATGAATAAAATGTTGGTAAAATAACTAAGTGTTAAAGCATTCAATCAAGTTTCCGAGAAGGAAATTAGAAAAATATTCTCAAGCTTCACATATACTGAAACTGCATCAATAATCATAGCATATGCCAGAACAATGTGCTATATTGTCTTACTTTGTTTTACACTAGCAATATTTTGCAGGTAGGATCTATAAGACTATAAATTGAATTGGTCTAACCCTACTAACGCTTCATCAAGACAATAGTTTAACTTATGGTTAAAATAAAAAGAAAAGTTATGAAGTGGGATTATAGTTTGATGTCTTAGGCATAGATCTCTAATCTTAATCCATTTATAAGAACTAGAACTTACCAATATCATTGCAACATGTGAAAAACGCTCATATGTTTGACAAATGTAAGACAGGCCCGTCTCATCTAGGAGTATTTTTTGAAGTATAAAAGTAGCTACCTGAAAAAGATTAAATGGGAATGACTTCATACAGCCATGCATACAGAGGAGAGCTAAGAAGTCTAGCATTTTTGGCAGTGGACCGAGAGAAGTATCAATGACTTTATTTAGGAAATTTAAAAATAAAGAGGCGAGGTAAGAAGGCATCCAACACAAATATCTAATTGTTTCAACTCTTCCACAGACACTTTGGTATCAAAGAACCCATATAGAAATATATCGACAAGTAAGCTTAATAATCTATCATCAATTACTTATGTACTGTTTTTTCATTAGTTTTGTGTAATACAGATCAAATCTAGATCATGCCTAGTTCAGATTGACACAATACGGATGGATTTTTAGGGTCCCATTCGATCCAGAAAGAATCCAGATTATGCAAGCAGGGTTTGACTTAAGTGGGTGTCCGGGCGGTATTCACGCCCTGGCCGACCCAAGACTGACTATCATTTATCATATGAGATCGCCCGAAAACCGACCAGAAAAATTTTCTTAAGTCAATCCCTGTGCAAGACAAGTGGGCAGGGTGTGAGAATAACCATATGTATCTGCTGGCCTGGTAGGGCTACTGGTGCTAGAAATCTACAGACCTTACTAAAATCTAAATGTAAACACCAACACTTGTATTTATATTTCCTTCTGTTCCATGGTAAATAACATCTGACATGAAACAGAATTGTTTGCCATGGAGTGTGGTGTCCATGTCAAAGCGCTGACTTTATTTAAAGACAGGGGTATACTCACTGTTTTTGAAAGTTCACTTCCAGATTCCATTATGCGAAGGCAGAGAGGAATAATCTCTGTAGTGAGGAGAAAATTAATGACTTCCTGCTCATCGGTCTAGAAAAGAAAAATTCAATACAAAATCAAAATTCATTACAGTATCATATCCAAGTGCCCTTCAACATGATCCCTCATTATTGAACCATTCTTGGGACCAACAAACTTTTCAGAATCAATTGCTGCATAGAGCTAGATTTTACTTACCTAGAAAAAATTGAACTTGCAAGGAATTATTCAGTCTGGGCTAAATATCTTCAATATAAGTACCATGAAATGTTTTCTTTATTTTCAATATTCAAATGGCTTTGTTATGTAAATTAATTCCATTTTTGTCTTGAATATATTTGATTATTCAGTTACAAAAAAAATCAGAAATTGAGCTTGCCATGTAAGGCAAGTAAGTGATGAATTCTTTCGTAGCAGTCCATTTTACTTGCCATACGTAGCAAGAGGGCAAGTACACGTCCGTGGCATGCAGTGCCTGTTCTTGCTTCTAGTGTTAGGGTGTTCAAAGCATTTAGCTACAAAATGAACTTTTTTATTGGGTAGCATTTAGGGACACAATGTTCGACTTTCCCATAGGAACACGCCCCTAGATTACGCTGTATGCCTAGATTTTTCAGACTAGGGTTCCAAAATAGTATGTATAATAACCAGAAATCCTGTTTTTGACCACTTATTTTTAGCTAAAGATCTTTTCGGGCGCCTAGCCTGAAATCTAAGTGTCAGACCCTGAGGCCTGAGACACACAACATTGAAGGGTTTTCCCCTAGCTTAGCACTCACCTTAACAAGAGCACCTATTACACCTAGACTTGTCAAGCGGAGGTATTCAAACGGCCTGGTCTTGCTCACAGTGTGCAGGAATGGATACAAAAACAATGGAATGTGAGCTGAAATAAAAAAGGGAGGATGTCGAGTTTCACAGCATATTGATTACTATAACTGCATCACAAATGAAGAAATATCAAAAATGGGTTCTAGCAAAACCGACAAAGTCTAGGCTGGAAAATCTCTCTTATGACCAGACACTACCAGTTACTGAAGTAAGTGTTACAATACTGTAAAACCCTTTATTACCACGCACATTTTTGTTCACGCAACTGTCGTCTGAATCTGATTGCAACCATTTAATTACACGCATCAACTGTATTACCGCTAGATGTGGCATTGTTAAGCTACTTTCAACGTATATCAGCGCCAGTAATATACGCGTTATTATTACCTAGCGCGAAATGCGTGAAATTAAAAGGAGCGCAATAATAATGGGTTTTACAGTAATCAATGAAAAAATGTCTAAATTACTGTGAAGTGATCGAGTTATCGCCATTAGGGACTGCACCCTAAGCACGGGATTTCTGATTCTTTTTCAAACAAAAGAGAGAAGGTAATAGAAACATGACTCAGGGACTTAGCCAGGACGCCGCCATCCCGTCTTTCCTGAAAACCTCCTTTTTGGACAGGCAAAAATTTCTAGGAAGAATTTTCAATTTAGAATATTGGGGGGCAATAACCAAATAGTTTCTTCACAAACCATCTTCTAGGACATGGCACAGGTGCAACTTGTCACTATAGACACAATAGGCTATTTAATGTAGTTGGTAACTTGGTAAATAAGATTTCTGGTAGCTGAGTAGCTATTTCGAGTACTCATATCACCTACATTTAAGGGCCCATTGTGTCAAAGAGGGCAATTGACACTTGAGCCAAATCTTAGGAAATGATTCGCTCAGGAAAGATTTTGGTAATATTACCAAATCATTATTGAAAACATTCCAAAGGAAATTTTGCCTGTTAGCAAAAGACAATTTCAGGCAATTACCTGTCCAAAAGATAGGCTGGACAGGTTTTGGCTAAATTCCTGACTTCAAGTACCTGTGTAATTATGTGTAGGCCATTCAAATTATTGGGTTTTTTTTTATCTATTCTCTTATAAGGATGCAATATGAACTTTGGTATTGAGAAAGCTGAACTTTGTTCTGTCAACTCCCAAGTTTAGGAAGGATAAGGGACTTACAAGCCTGTCTTATTGACAGTTTCCTGAACATTGTGTTTTCAGAGAGCCAAAAATTTCAATGAAGAATTCACAATTATGATTTTTTTGGGGTAGTAATCAAATCTTTTCAAAACAAAGGTGAAGGGTAAATTATGTCAAAAAAGAATATTAACTCTAGTTGGTACGAGACTGGGAGTAGCTTATGAGCTAACTCTGGACGGGCAGAAATTTTGTGATAGGGTAAGACCCTTTTCCCCCCGATATTTGAGTAGGACCTGGACTTACCTTGTAAAAATGCTGATCTTGTCTCTGGGTGAGAGGCCACACACTGTAAGAGCGCCAGAGCATTGCACACACGATTTGACTGATGAGCCTAAAACACAACCACATACTTTCATTAGTAAAAATTTAGATGAAGAAAAGAATGGATATGAAGCGATAGACCAATTGCTATATATATGCACTATAGTGAAGGGCTGGACTCATGCCAGGAGTCACTGATCTGGCATCAATGCGAGGTCACTTGAGAACAAGCACCAATCAGGGCTCTTGTATCGATTACATTACAGAGAAACCTGATCGTCAGCATCAACGGGGCATGCGCAGAGCAGCAATTTTGGGCTATTAGTTGACACCGGTTGAGGCTAGCCTGTTCAGGTTGAGCGGCTGGTTTCAAATCCACTTGTGTTTAGTCATCTAAAGTAGAAACAAGCAGGTCTGGTTTGGCAACCCACCAACTTCAAGGACCTACAAACCTTTTGGAATTGACTTGACAAGTCAGGCTTGTATCTAGATACTGGTGTTGGGACTTGCCAAAATATTGAAACTGGAGTGCTTGTGATATTTTAAGACCAAATACTCAAGTTGCTTGTGCTTGTAATGCACAACTAATGTGATGAGATGGCTTGAATCAAACAACACCACTGTACCAGTACCTCTAATCATTGCTCACTAAGCCCTATTAACCTTCATTTTATGACAATTCACTGAACGTAATGGGCGTCATTGAAATTCTGAAGCTTGGGTAATCACAAATTTCAGCGACCAAACCTTGACCAGGATCGGAACTGTGAGCAGGGTATGCATTGCACACCAATGTCTTAGCCAGGATTTAGAAACTGGGTGCCTAAAATTGGCAGTTGTGAAAGTTTAGGGTGTCCAAATTTTAAGTGGGATCACAATATACTCATATTAAGTCATATTTCAACAATAAACATGTATAAATTCATTAAAATAAGGCATGATATCATTAAACAATGTCATGGGAATTATAAAGAGATGAAAAAATTCAATTATAAGCTTGAGATTGAGATTTTAAGAAATTCCACACTAAAAAAATTGGGTGTCCTGAGGGGTTCATTTTAAGGGTTTGGGTGTCCTAAAAAGCACCCAGACGCCCTGCTGGCTAAGACCATGTTGCACACACTCTTGTTTACAAGAACAGACAAAATGATGATGGCATCGTATCTGATTCCAGACTTGATCATCACTAAAGAAATGGGGGACGAGGAGGCAGCGGAAATAAGACAAGGTATTATTCCACATTAATATATCTATTGCCGTGGAGTAATTATCAGTTACTAACAGACCCCAAGTTTATCTAATATTTGTGATTTTCTCAAGCAGATTTTTATTACTACGATTCTATGCGACACCACAAGGGTTGAATGCTAATTGGTGCTTGACTTACTGTTAGATGAGGAGGATTAATAGCTGGGTAGATATTGATGATTTCTTGAAGTAGTGCTGCAACCGTTCCAAAGGAATGCCACAACATGGGCGCCAGATCTGGTACTACCTCCCTCTTCTTACTGGAACCCGGAAAACAAGAAATACACCATGAACTACTTGCTGCTGAGAATTCTTTCCCTCAAAGCAGAAATCTCATTCTAGATGGTAGGACCACGTTCCAGCTCCATGCTACTGATTCATATTGTAAAGCTGAAGACACAGACCTACCCATGCATGGTCTTAGCCAATATTTGGAAACAGGGTGTCCAAATAGAGGTTTCATAGACTTTTGCGTGTCCAAAGTGTGGTACAAAGTACATGCCACTAATAAATTAAACCCTACATAGACTTTGCTTTTTTAGGCCAGTAACTGCTTTGTGTGACTTATAAAAGTGACACTACAGCTTCTACATCTTCTATGACACACTGGACGCATAGGCAGCTAAGCCCCTGTAACTATGTTTGAAAAAACATTAAATGCTTAGTAATTATGTTAAATACACTTTACATTCATAGGACTTGTGTGAACTGCCCTACAGATTTGAAAATAGAAAATGTAGTATTCACCCCCCTACTATCACAAATAGATCTAGTTAAATCTGTAAAAGGACTATGCAAAAGCTTAGCAACTTATAATCCATGGCCTGAAACTGAAAGACAAAACAGATTCTAGATGGATGATTTTACTTTTTGATTTTAGGAGCTCATAAATCTAACTTGGCTACCTTAAGCCGGAGCCCTAACATTCATGGAGAAAACTGCCAGCAACTAAATTTATGAAAAGCTCAAACATTCACCCCTGTCCTAAATTGTTGTCCAGATGTGTGTTGAATATTTCAAACAAACTTACCTGAGTTCAAGAAGAGCATTTTCTCTTGTGTCTGGACTTGCTAATTCCACAATCCACTGGTAGATTTTTTCTCTGTCGACTTGCTGTATGTTGGCAGTGTTAGGCTGAGAGGCTGCTGGCACACTCATAGGGAGCCTGGGTTGCTGCAACAAGAAAACAGTACAAACACTAGTATCTAAACAAGCCTTCTTCCTCAGACCACCCACCCTCAAATGATTGACCTGCCACCCTGTCCTGAGAATCACCAGCAGTGTCTTAGCCAGGATTTAGAAACTGGGTGCCTAAAATTGGCAGAACTTTGTAAAATTTTTGGGTGCCCAAATTTTTAAGGGGGATCACAATATACTCATATTTCAACAATAAACATGTATAAATTCATCAAAATAAGGCATGATATTATTAAACAATGTCATGGGAATTATAAGGGGATGAAAACATTCAATTATAAGCTTGAGATTGAGATTTTTAGAAATTCAACACTAAAAATTTTGGGTGTCCTGAGGGGTTCTTTTTAATGGTTTGGGTGTCCAAAAAGGCACCCAGACGCCCTGCTGGCTAAGACCATGATCACCAGTTAAAAAGTTTAAGTGACCAAAACCAAAACGAATAAACTAGTTTGGAAGGTGGGCAGATGATTAAAAGGAAAGTTAAGACCAGTCTGATGTACCTGTTTAGTATATTTCAGGTCCTGCGGTAAAAATGTGCTGTAGCTTTGTGTCAGACTCCCGCTCACGGTTGGGAAATCTGACTATAATCTACCTGCAATTTAGCATTTAAAGCTTAGCTTTCTCGTCATATAATGAATACCCTGCTACGTTATCAAAATTAATTACCCACCATCCGACCACTGCCAGCATGGTCTTAGCCAGCAGGGCATCTGGGTGTCTTTTTAGACACACATTCCCTTAAAAAGCACCCCTCAGGACACCCTAATTTTTTGTGAGGAATTTCTACAAATGTCAAACTCAAGCATATAAATTGAATATTTTCATCTCTTTATAATTCCCATCACATTGTATAAGGATATCATGCCTTATTTTGATAGATTTGTATATGTTTATCATTGAAATTTGAGTATATTGTTGCCCCCCTTAAAAATTTGGACGCCCAAAAATTTAACAATTGCCAATTTTAGGCACCCAGTTTTTAAATCCTGGCTAAGACCCTGACTGCCAGAGCGACCCGTACATGAGCGACCCATTCTCGAGCGGCTTGTTGACATGCCGACCAGTATTTTTTTATTTCTTTACTACATGAATGTATCTGAATGAATTTTATATGTTTTATTACAACTTTTAGTATCTCAGTACATAGATAGGTTGAATATATCAGTACATAAGCAGTTGGATGTAGTTAGATAATTCATTTCACTGCCGTAGTTTATTTGATAATTCATTTCACGGCCATCATTTATTCCTTCATTTCCTTCTTTAAAGTCGTCATTAATTCCTTCCATAAAGTCAGCGACTGAGCGTGAGTAGTGAATACATGTTTCCTTTTTAGCTCGCGTAGTGAGCACTTATGGTATAGGATGTCAACAATGCTATTGTCATTTGGAAGTATATACTGAGGCATAGAAAACAGTGTCCGCATTTCCGTCCGCACTTCTGTCTGTTCGTCTCTTATCTCGCTCGCTCGATAACCTCGCGAGAAATGAGCATAACTTTTTGCTTTAAGAGCACATTTTGGCGCCAGATCGTTTCATGTTTTAAACATTTCTTAATCAAATAATAAATTTGGATTGTTTCCTTTAAATTGTGTCAAAATAGCGTTTTGATCGCCGACTATCGCGCAACACACGCCGAACTATGCAACAACTGAAACATACATGCTCCATGCGACAAATGCTGACGTCTTGAAATGACGTCATGTTACGATGGAATTCCGCGGTTTCCAAAGTCGTAACTTCGATGTTCACGGTAAAAATGACTTTACTCATCTCTCCGTGAATCGATTTCAATGCAGTTTAAATCGCTACAACCGCCACAAATAGTTCTACATGTCTCTTAATTCTAGAGGAAATCTATCGTGAAATGATGATTTTGCAAAAGGTTGAAATCGTAGTAATTTTTATGCCATATTTTCGGTCAATCGCTAAGCATACTGTGTGTGGTTATTGCACAAATATGAAGCTCATATGAAGGGGCTTCCAATATGTTTCAGCGAAGTTTCAGTAAGGAATGACGTCACGGATAACAATAACAAACACTTTGTGACTGCATTTGAAGGGGAATGCAGAAATATCATCGAGCTGCGCGAGCATTTAAAGCTTTGCTTTCTCATCATATTAGTTTACTGTTAAATGTGCAGAGAAATAACCATGGAATATGTAATTTTAATAGGAACCGGTTTGGTAGCGGTTGGTAATTCGAGGGGTCGCATTGAAAGTGGTTGGTAAAATATGGGTCGGATGATCAAAATTGCCTTTTCCTTTGATTCATTCATGGGCTTTCGGTCTTCAAGGATATCTAGCCCCCTATCATCACTTCTTCATCATCAACACAAAAACCATACCACTCTGCCAGGGCGGCTACTCAATTACAATTAGCTTGTTCTTCATTTCTGAAGCAAATGCTTGTGATTGACAGTACCGGTTTATAGCTCGCGTAGTGAGTCGGCCGAAGGCCGGCTCAGCGTAGCGAGCATTTACGGTATATATATATAGTGTAATGGCAGGATACACACTGAGGCAGCATTGTTGGTGTTGACGTCTGTCTGTTCGTCTCTCGTCGGGCTCGCTCGCTCGACCCTGCTCGCTCGATTACCTCGGAAAAATGAGCATAAGTTTTTGCTTTAGGGTCATTCCGCACTAATTGCGACATGGATGTGAAAAATTAAATCATAATGTACACATTCAATACATATGTATTCTAAAACTAGACATTCTGAAGTTTGGGATTTTTGACTTGGATATAAAAAAAACATGTGTTTAGTGAACTTTATTGATGGTTTAATTGAGAAAAATGGGAAAGTGTGTCGGATACGACATTGGTTTTTCTTCAATAAAAACATTCTAAAACATGATAAATGTTACATTTTGGGTTGGACATATGAAATTAAGTTAGTTTGAATAAATGGTAATGAATTTTGAAGAAAAAAATATTTTGGATAAAAATAAGCTTTTGTCCAAATACTGGCTGTCGTATCCGACACAAAAAAACATGAAAAAGTTTATTTTTCTCCAAAACTACTGCATCAAAAAAAATGCCATTTCATGAAAGTCTCAATTATCCCTAGCCCTATTAGAACCCAGAATATAATGTGTAAGGTCTGCTTAAAATTTGGGGAAAAAAGGTGTTTTTCATTCGTGTCGGATACGACAAACGTGTCGGATACGACACCCTATCTAGAGTATACTAGTGCTGGGACGATTAATCGAAATAATCGATTAATCGGTCGTTTTGCCATGATTCTGATTAATCGATTATTGAAACAGAAGATCGATCATTTTCGATTATTATTTCTGCTCACCTGGTCAAAGTTTCCATTTAAAAGGGGCCTTGCTTACCATGAAAGCCATGCATAAAAGTAAAAGATTATTGTAATAAACATGAACTTTGAGTTCCCGACCATTTATCATTAAAAATTTAAGGGAAATCGGCCATATATTGGACACTGTTTAGTGGGCATATCAACATTAATAGTAATCGATTATAATCGATTAATCGATCGAAAATTTGGATGATTAATCGATCTGAAATTTTCCAACGATTCCCAGCACTAGAGTATACCCAACCTATTAACATTCAAAATGAACCTTTTTTCAAGGGGAAGTCCAAATACGTTTTAAAAACTACATGGTCAATACCATGGGTATGAAACAGGCTCAATTTCTCAGTTCCAATTTACATTGTTTGTCTATCAATTCCCATTTGATTGGTTACCCTTTGTCTAATTATCTGGTGCACGCCAAGTGCGATTAATCCTTGATAATCTAGGCAAGTAGGACAGTAGAAGGGGATTCACTCTACCACAGCCATGAGGATTTGATTCTAATATGAGTTGATCCACCTCTCTGTTCCAATGAAAAAACAAAGTTTAAATTGATACAGTGAAATGTAGAAAAAAAAGCACTTAGTCAAAATGTTGAAGTGAATTAGCTGAACAGCTAATTTACACCACGTTCCTGTTTACACCCATTTGAGAAAATGTTTGTTGAAGAACAAAACTGTATTGAGATTTATACATTTATGATAACGTCCATGATCCATCTGATCCACTTGTTACAAACTAATGCAGTCACAAGGATGGTTTCTATTTCCTTTCTTGGATCTTGCTATCCTTCCAGACATAGTGAATACCCCACCACGGTGACACCAGGGTATCTACTGGTCCCTGGTGGACACTGTCACCAAGCATGTGTATTCTAGTCAACATCCTCATCCTGTTTGAACTGGAGCCCCACAGGTGCTAGCTTGAGTATGGGAGGAAGCTGATGTTATATGCTCAGAATGCTAGGAAAAGTATTAGTTACTCTTAGTGAGGAGTTGATAACTGAAAATATTACTATTGCCAAATTCTGAACTCCTGTCGCCAAATTTGGCAATAGCTTGGTCAGCCCTGCTAGACGGAAGCCAAACCTGCTTCTATTCGACTTTAACATTTGTTATAATTGATATAGTTATTGATATATAATGGAATGGCTTTTAAGTTATTCAGGGTATCTACCTTTAGGTCATAAATCTGATTCTTTCAATCTTAATGTCAGGGTAGCATAAATTCATGTAAGTACAGACAGTAAACTGAATCAGCATGTGGTATGTCTCTCAGAATGACAAATGATTATAGAGCATGAAAATAATTTGTAAAAGTAATGGTAATTATTTAAAGATATGGTACTGACAATTACATGTTTACTTTGTCATCAAAAACATTGCAGGAATCTGATTGGAGAGGGTAGGCTGAATAACATCACATGCTCAGTCATTGAGCAAGTGAGAAATTAGTAACAGGTATACCCTGGCACTTCTTACTTAAATGTTATATTTCATTATATTTCAATGCAATTTTTCTAATATGTAAGATGTCTGTATGGCCAGGAATATAAAGTATCTAATTATTGTGAGTTTTAATAAATTGTTTACTTGGAGCAATTGTACATTGTTAAAAATCAGAAAAAAATGATATATGCTGGGTAGTGTCACGTGTAACATGTTCCAAAATGATCTAAAAATGCTCCCTTAAGACTCATATAAGTATTTCATGCAAGTCAAACTTTTCAACATAGTACATCCTTGGTTTGTTTCAGTTCTGATATTGATCTGATGACAAATATAATTGTTTTTATATTGATTTAAGGTAGTGGACAAAAGTGTCGTATCCGACACAGCCTAACTTGTCGTATCCGACACAACAACCTTTTTTTAGAATCATCTCATAAAACTGCCAAACAATATCTTTTTTGAGAAAAGTGTTCATGACTATTGTTCAAAACCCTTTTGAGATGATACCTAGACATGTCTTGTAGTGGAACTCCCATGAACAGAACAGAGATTTTGGTATTTGTCCAAAGTTGAGAAAACCTCCGTCGCAAGCTTGTCGTATCCGACACAATTTTATTTTCCTCAAAAATTACATTTTTTGTGAGAAAAAAATTATGAAACAATAGTACATGTTAGATAAGTCCTTTATAGACATGATTATAAAGTTAAGTCATCAATATACCTGTTTTCCTCTGAAAAATAGAAATTTTAAGTGTGTAATTGTCGTATCCGACACAATGGACGTTACCACGGAATGACCCTTTAAGAGCACATTTTGCCGCCAGATCGTTTCATGTTTTAAATATTTCTTAATCAAATAATAAATTTGGAATGTTTCCTTTAAATTGTGTCAAAATAGCGTCTTGGTCGCCGACTATCGTGCAACACACGCCGAACTATGCAACAACTGAAACATACATGCTCACGTGCGACAAATGCTGACGTATTGAAATGACGTCATGTTACGATGGAATTCCGCGCATTCCAAAGTCGTAACTTCGATGTTCACGGTAAAAATGACTTTACTCATCTTTCCGTGAATCGATTTCAATGTACAACCGCCACAAATAGTTCTACATGCCTCTTAATTCTAGAGGAAATCTGTCGTGAAATGACGATTTTGCAACAGGTTGAAGTCGTAGTAATTTTTATGCCATATTTTCGGTCCATCGCTACGCATACTGTGTGTGGTTATTGCACAAATATGAAGCTCATATGAAGGGGCTTCCAATATGTTTCAGCGAAGTTTCAGTAAGGAATGACGTCACGGATAACAATAACAAACACTTTGTGACTGCATTTGAATAGGAATGCAGAAATATCGAGCTGCGCGAGCATTTAAAGCTTTGCTTTCTGATCATATTAAGTTAAAACTTGAAAGTTGAAGTAGAAACCCAAACTTGACACTTGAGTAGATGTTTTATTAGCTTACTTAACGATTCTAAAGGGAATATCACTTGCAATTGAAGCAAAAATACGCATGATTGCCATTAGTTTAATGTACTTACCTGCTGACTAGGCAAATTGTTCATAATGAGGAGAGGAGGCACCAATTCTTGCGGGCCAAACCGCAGAAGCGTCAGTGCAAAATGGGGCAAAAATGGCTACTGAGTCGCAGTTACGCACTCAATGAAAACAAAGATTATGTGTGGTTGAAAATACGCAGGTTGATAGCTGTAAACAACGCAATGTCAAATTTTCAAATCAAAGTGATTGTTGTAAACTTTTATTTTTATTTTTGCATGATTTTAAATTTCAAAATCATTCAAGTTTGAAACGTTCAATAGGTTTAAATAAAGTGCGAGTCTACTTTGACCCCATTCTGTAAAATTTCCCACAATCCCTCAGAAATCTTTGTTTTGGTTCATCCGATGAGGTCAAACGCAGATATTTTTATCTCAAAACTATCCTTTTCTACCAATATCAGCGAAAAATGGATCCCTAGATTACAATAAATGCTAGTGATGTACCGTCAGAGCACGATGATCCAACAGTTTTCATCACTGGATGACTTTATTACGCCATATCTGAGTACGGTGGGTAATGGCTGATATCATTTCACAATCTGAGAATCTCTGAATCTGTTGTTTCTGTCAGACACTTTACAATTGTATTCTTTTAATGATTGGCGTTAATGGGCAGGTCTCGTCATCGAGAGAGAGGAGTTTTTATTAATCACATTATAGAGGGAGAGACTTTTCTTCATGAACGGAAAGGTCATGTTGGGAAACGATGTTAAATAGTGTGATCCATTGTCATGATTAAGCCTTGTGTCTGTGACTGTCAATGAATCAGCTGATTGCAATTTGGAAATCTGAACTACTGAAGTACATGTAATTTTGCAGTCTGCAAGTGATCCCATTTTTACCACTACTATATTATTAATCGTTGGAACTGTTTGGTTTAGTTTATAACGTTGGCCACAATCATGACCAGGTTTGACCGTGAGCCAAACAAACCATAAACCCTTAATAAGTTAATATGACAACAAAGCAAAGTTTCAAATGCTTGCGCAGCTCGGTGATATTTCTGCATTCCCTTTCAAATTCAGCCTGCGGCCATCGGCTGTAAGAACTAAGATGGATTAGACCCCCCATTGGCCTTGGGTTTTCCAACACAGCAGCCTGGCTCTATCTTAATCCCTATAACCGAAAATAGCGCACAAAAATTACTACAATTTCAACCTGTTGCAAAATCATCATTTCGCAGCAGATTATTAATATAGAATATTAAAAGAGACAAGTAGAAGTCATTGTGGCAGTTCTAACAATTTAAACCGCATTGAAATTGATCCACGAAAAGACGTGTGTATGCAGCGAGGAATGTTGATGATGACCTGTGCAATAAATGCCGCCCACCGCAGGTGCTGCGCGAGATATTACACTAAAACACATTATTAGTACTTAAACTTGGTACATGGAGTGCTTGAATCAGGTATATTTCAAATAATTCTAAACATGTCTATATTTAAGCATTGCTATTTTATTCTGCATACCCTCTTTACTTAATTATAAGCACTAGCATATATGAGCATTGATGGCCCTTAAGGTAGTCAAATGGTAAACAATCTAATGGAATGCTATCAGATGATACTTGCTTTTGTGCTATACGGTAGGGATTAAGATTTTAGCATTGGAAAGCCAAAGACTAAGGCATTTGACTTGTCTGCTGGGCTGTAGGTTCGAGGACCCTATGCCAGAGTCTGTCAGATTCATCCCAAAGTATCCATGAATATTTCATGTTGCCATCACTTGGATTTCAGGCTAAGGACCCGAAAAGGTCAAAAAAAGGTTTTTGGCTATCATTCATACTATTTTGGGCCCCTATAGTTTGAAAAATCTTGGAGCCCACAGCAAAATCTAGGGGCATATGCCCCTGGGAAAGTTGAACACTGCATCAGACATCTCTCTGGATGCTTAGTATTCCTGTTTTTGAGGCCTGGATAGTTCCTAATTCAATAAGTTACTTTTAACCCTTGTAAGGGGTCAGAGAAGAATCGTTTATGGGTAAGAAGCAGTCAGTTCTTACCGAATTACCGTATGACGATTGATCACCAGCAAATCTGTTTGAATAGCGATGATCAATTGAAAATTGCGGCTGCAGATTCTCAGTTTTCATTTAGTATCTTGGCTTGTTTTGAATACAGGTTCTTGGCTCCTTCAGACTGCCTGTGGGCTACCTAGATTCTTCAGGACAAGCCAAACAAGGCAATAATAATGCGAAGTGGATAAATGTAGGGGCTTTTATATGTGATCAATAATGACTGCTGAGAGCTCCCAATAAAGAATTATTCTCGAGATAGATACTCCATGGATCTTTTAAAATGACAGTTTGTATATAGTCATGTCCAATGATATGAGGATTTAGGCCTAGAAAAAAATGTTTGTTTCCTGTAACTGTCTGAAAATAGATACATATATTCTTTTGATTATTTTTTTGTTCAAAAATTGTTTGTTTTTGTGCATATTTTTTGATGATTGTGAGTCTGGAGGGCCGAAAAAAACACTTAAGGGTGGGATTTTTTAAAATAAAAACTTATTAGGGTAGGGTTACAGGAAACAAAACAACTTTTTTTAGGCCTCAGACTTACATGCCAGCCAATATGTCCACAGCATTCTCTAATACTGTGTGTTTTAGGAAGAAGACCAGGCTAGCTAACCATGTCAGAGTTCCAGACAGGGTACCAGGCCCTGGGGCCCTACTATGATGATGAGGACACAGACACACCCCCCACGGAGAATATCATGGTACATGTGGCCCCGGATGTGGGAAAAGGTAAGAGGGGAGAGACCCATAGTCAGGGTCTTTATATAAGCCAGGCCTCCAAGTAGCCTGTCCAAAACAGCAATTTCTGCCCATCCAGATTTAGCTACTAATCTGCTTCAAATCCTTATACCAGCTTCATTTAATAGCGTATATTGTGTGTCAAAAAGGGCAATTTACACTTTAGCTATGTCCTAGAAGGTAGTTTATTAGGAACATATTTGGTGGAATTTGTCTTTTCAAATAGGTGGTTTTTAGGAAACTACCTGTCCAAAAGACGGTACTGGCTAAGTCCCTGCACCTAGTCCATCTTAAAAAAGTTTTCAAACACATATGTTATGGAATTGAGAAGTATCAGAAATTTAAAAAAAATGCTAATTGCTTCTAAGATAAGATGGTTAGCATGCACCTTGATACAGCTGTATACTTCAGTTCACCATTGCGAACTTGTAATCAATATAAACATAAAGATAAGACAAGTGATATTATAACAAAATGCTGACCATTTGATCTCGCCTGTGAATGCAAAATTCCCCCAAATCATTTGTGATATGATATATGTATGTTTTAGCTCGCTGGAACCATATAGAGAACCTAGATGAGTTTTTCACAAGGGTTTACCATTATCATCAGCGCAACGGCTTCGCATGTATGATGCTACAAGATGTGCTTCAGTTAGCGTAAGTAACAATTCCATATGATTATGTAACATTTTGATGTACCCTTAGTCAGGATTTACATCAAGATGCAAAATTCTGACAGTTGCTACCTAAGGTAATGACAGCAACCGACAAACCCTAGATTACTGTGTCATAAGAGAAAGCCTGTCAGCTTTAGAGAATAAAGTGTTTATTGACAAATCTTTTGAACAAGATGATGACAACACACCCTAGATTACTGTGTCATAAGAGAAAGCCTGTCAGCTTAAGAGAAGAAAGTGTTTATTGACAAATCTGTTGAACAAGATGATGACAACACACCCTAGATTAATTACTGTGTCATAAGAGAAGGCCTGTCAGCTCAAGAGAATAGAGTGTTAATCGACAAATCTTTTGACCAAGATGATTTGCTTGTCACGTGAAAGTCTCCTGAATGTGGATGTAAAAAGAATTAAAAGAACTATTTTCTGTTTTTAAAAATAAGAAATGAGGGAGAGTTGTGGGTTGAGTTCTGATCAACATTTTTCTTATTTGTGGAAGTAGGTATATAAAGAATTTGAGAGCTTATTTTCTATTGACTTTTGCAGACAATTTATCTTTGTGGTGCTGTTCTCAGCGTTTCTCATGAAGTGTGTGGATTACCCAGTATTGTTTGGGGAGAAGAAATATTTTCTGTTGACTTTTGCAGACAATTTATCTTTGTGGTGCTGTTCTCAGCGTTTCTCATGAAGTGTGTGGATTACCCAGTATTATTCGGGGAGAAGAAATACGACGGCATTCATAAGGTGACCATCCCCGAGGCCATCATACCACTAGATCAGTGTGTCCAAAGGTGAGCAGCTTTTTTATTTCTCTTTAACACTTGTGAGTCCATGTTGTAATTTTCCCTTCAAATGTAAAATTATGATGGGGATTATTGGCCAAAATCCAGGTTGTTCATGTTTGGCGATCTTATAATGTCTTGGTCCACCATCGTTCATTTTGATATGTCACATTAGCAGACTCCAAGGCACATTTGATTCCCTTAAAAAATGGTGGTCAGCTCATTATTTTACTTCATTGCTTTGTGCTATGGTCCACTTTTTGGTATGTTATTGAAAAAAACTGATATCATATGCAAACTAATGATAAGTATGTTTTTTTTCTGCTTTTCAGTTTTAACCCTGCGTTGGTGATATGTCTGGTGATAGCCCTTCTCTTCTGGCTGTTGAGATTAATCAAAGTCATATATAATATATTCAAGTACATGGAGATAAAGGCCTTTTATACATATGCTCTCAAGATATCAGCGGTAAGTAGTTTGTCTTTCTTACTCTATACCCATTGATACATAAAGAGTCAATGTGCCGGTCTATTTGACGACATCTTTCTATCAAAAGCTTGTTTAAAGAGTATTTTATAGAGAGATATTAATCAGAACCCTACTGATAACTTCCCTTCAGATAGATTTCTTGTGAATTCTTGCTTTGGTCCTTAATAAAATACTATTATTATTATCATCTTTATCAGTATTATTATTACTATTATTATTATTATTATTATTATTATTATTATTATTATTATTATTATTATTATTATTATTATTATTATTATTATTATCATCATTATTAGTATTAGTATTATTAGTATTAGTATTATTATAATTATTATCATTATCATTATTATCATCATTATTATTATTGTTATTATAGTTATTGTTATTATTGTTATAATTATTATTAGTAGTAGTAGTGGTAGTAGTAGTAGTAGTAGTCAGTGTCTTAGCCAGGATTTAGAAACTGGGTGCCTAAAATTAGTAGTTGCAAAATCTTTGGGCGTCCAAGTTTTTAAGGGTTTTGAGATTGAGATTTTTAGAAATTCCACACAAAATAATTTTGGTGTCCTGAGGGGTTCTTTTTAAGGATTTGGGCGTCCAAAAAGGCACCCAGATGCCCTGCTGGCTAAGACCATGGTAGTAGTAGTAGTAGTAGTAGTAGTAGTAGTTATTAGTAGTAGTTATTAGTAGTAGTTATTAGTAGTAGTTATTAGTAGTAGTAATAGTAGTAGTAGTAGTAGTAGTAGTAGTAGTAGTAGTAGTAATAGTAACTAGTATTACTATGATCGTCATCATCAATGTCATCATTATTATGATGGCCATCATCATCAGTGTTATTATTATAATGATCATCCTGATTATTATTCGTGCAGGATGATGTGAGTAACATGACGTGGCACGAGGTTCAGCGCCGCCTGCTGGAGGTCCAGAAAGAACAGCAGATGTGTATACACAAACAGGAGCTCTCACAGCTAGGTAAGCAAACCACCCACTGCCACTTCCCCACTGCTCTTATAGCTAGGTAAGCAAACCCACTGCCACTTCCCCACTGCTCTTATAGCTAGGTAAGGAAACCACCCACTGCCACTTCCCCACTGCTCTTACAGCTAGGTAAGGAAACCACCCACTGCCACTTCACCACTGCTCTTATAGCTAGGTAAGGAAACCACCCACTGCCACCTCCCCACTGCTCTTATAGCTAGGTAAGGAAACCCACTGCCACTTCACCACTGCTCTTATAGCTAGGTAAGGAAACCACCCACTGCCACTTCCCCACTGCTCTTATAGCTAGGTAAGGAAACCCACTGCCACTTCCCCACTGCTCTTATAGCTAGGTAAGCAAACCACCCACTGCCACTTCCCCACTGCTCTTATAGCTAGGTAAGGAAACCACCCACTGCCACTTCCCCACTGCTCTTATAGCTAGGTAAGGAAACCACCCACTGCCACTTCCCCACTGCTCTTATAGCTAGGTAAGGAAACCACCCACTGCCACTTCCCCACTGCTCTTATAGCTAGGTAAGGAAACCACCCACTGCCACTTCCCCACTGCTCTTATAGCTAGGTAAGCAAACCACCCACTGCCACTTCCCCACTGCTCTTATAGCTAGGTAAGGAAACCACCCACTGCCACTTCCCCACTGCTCTTATAGCTAGGTAAGCAAACCACCCACTGCCACTTCCCCACTGCTCTCACAGCTAGGTAAGGAAACCACCCACTGCCACTTCCCTACTGCTCTCACAGCTAGGTAAGGAAACCCACTGCCACTTCCCCACTGCTCTCACAGCTAGGTAAGGAAACCACCCACTGCCACTTCCCCACTGCTCTTATAGCGAGGTAAGGAAACCACCCACTGCCACTTCCCCACTGCTCTTATAGCTAGGTAAGGAAACCACCCACTGCCACTTCCCCACTGCTCTCACAGCTAGGTAAGGAAACCACCCACTGCCACTTCCCCACTGCTCTTATAGCTAGGTAAGGAAACCACCCACTGCCACTTCCCCACTGCTCTCACAGCTAGGTAAGGAAACCACCCACTGCCACTTCCCCACTGCTCTCACAGCTAGGTAAGGAAACCACCCACTGCCACTTCCCCACTGCTCTCACAGCTAGGTAAGGAAACCACCCACTGCCACTTCCCCACTGCTCTCACAGCTAGGTAAGGAAACCACCCACTGCCACTTCCCCACTGCTCTCACAGCTAGGTAAGGAAACCACCCACTGCCACTTCCCCACTGCTCTCACAGCTAGGTAAGGAAACCACCCACTGCCACTTCCCCACTGCTCTCACAGCTAGGTAAGGAAACCACCCACTGCCACTTCCCCACTGCTCTCACAGCTAGGTAAGCAAACCACCCACTGCCACTTCCCCACTGCTCTTATAGCTAGGTAAGGAAACCACCCACTGCCACTTCCCCACTGCTCTTATAGCTAGGTAAGGAAACCACCCACTGCCACTTCCCCACTGCTCTTATAGCTAGGTAAGGAAACCACCCACTGGCACTTCCCCACTGCTCTTATAGCTAGGTAAGGAAACCACCCACTGCCACTTCCCCACTGCTCTTATAGCTAGGTAAGGAAACCACCCACTGCCACTTCCCCACTGCTCTTATAGCTAGGTAAGGAAACCACCCACTGCCACTTCCCCACTGCTCTCACAGCTAGGTAAGGAAACCACCCACTGCCACTTCCCCACTGCTCTCACAGCTAGGTAAGGAAACCACCCACTGCCACTTCCCCACTGCTCTCACAGCTAGGTAAGGAAACCACCCACTGCCACTTCCCCACTGCTCTCACAGCTAGGTAAGGAAACCACCCACTGCCACTTCCCCACTGCTCTCACAGCTAGGTAAGCAAACCACCCACTGCCACTTCCCCACTGCTCTTATAGCTAGGTAAGGAAACCACCCACTGCCACTTCCCCACTGCTCTTATAGCTAGGTAAGGAAACCACCCACTGCCACTTCCCCACTGCTCTTATAGCTAGGTAAGGAAACCACCCACTGGCACTTCCCCACTGCTCTTATAGCTAGGTAAGGAAACCACCCACTGCCACTTCCCCACTGCTCTTATAGCTAGGTAAGGAAACCACCCACTGCCACTTCCCCACTGCTCTTATAGCTAGGTAAGGAAACCACCCACTGCCACTTCCCCACTGCTCTTATAGCTAGGTAAGGAAACCACCCACTGCCACTTCCCCACTGCTCTTATAGCTAGGTAAGGAAACCACCCACTGCCACTTCCCCACTGCTCTTATAGCTAGGTAAGGAAACCACCCAATGCCACTTCCCCACTGCTCTTATAGCTAGGTAAGGAAACCACCCAATGCCATTTCCCCACTGCTCTTATAGCTAGGTAAGGAAACCCACTGCCACTTCCCCACTGCTCTTATAGCTAGGTAAGCAAACCACCCACTGCCACTTCCCCACTGCTCTTATAGGTAGGTGAGGAAACCACCCACTGCCACTTCCCTACTGCTCTTATAGCTAGGTGAGGAAACCACCCACTGCCACTTCCCCACTGCTCTTATAGCTAGGTAAGGAAACCACCCACTGCCACTTCCCCACTGCTCTTATAGCTAGGTAAGGAAACCACCCACTGCCACTTCCCCACTGCTCTTATAGCTAGGTAAGGAAACCACCCACTGCCACTTCCCCACTGCTCTTATAGCTAGGTAAGGAAACCACCCACTGCCACTTCCCCACTGCTCTCACAGCTAGGTAAGGAAACCACCCACTGCCACTTCCCCACTGCTCTTATAGCTAGGTAAGGAAACCACCCACTGCCACTTCCCCACTGCTCTTATAGCTAGGTAAGGAAACCACCCACTGCCACTTCCCCACTGCTCTTATAGCGAGGTAAGCAAACCACCCACTGCCACTTCCCCACTGCTCTTATAGCTAGGAAAGGAAACCACCCACTGCCACTTCCCCACTGCTGTCACAGCTAGGTAAGGAAACCACCCACTGCCACTTCCCCACTGCTCTTATAGCTAGGTAAGGAAACCACCCACTGCCACTTCCCCACTGCTCTTATAGCGAGGTAAGGAAACCACCCACTGCCACTTCCCCACTGCTCTTATAGCGAGGTAAGCAAACCACCCACTGCCGCTTCCCCACTGCTCTTATAGCTAGGTAAGGAAACCCACTGCCACTTCCCCACTGCTCTTATAGCGAGGTAAGGAAACCACCCACTGCCACTTCCCCACTGCTCTTAAAGCTAGGTAAGGAAACCACCCACTGCCACTTCCCCACTGCTCTTATAGCTAGGTAAGCAAACCACCCACTGCCACTTCCCCACTGCTCTTATAGCTAGGTAAGCAAACCACCCACTGCCACTTCCCCACTGCTCTTATAGCGAGGTAAGGAAACCACCCACTGCCACTTCCCCACTGCTCTTATAGCGAGGTAAGGAAACCACCCACTGGCACTTCCCCACTGCTCTTATAGCTAGGTAAGGAAACCACCCACTGCCACTTCCCCACTGCTCTTATAGCTAGGTAAGGAAACCACCCACTGCCACTTCCCCACTGCTCTTATAGCGAGGTAAGGAAACCACCCACTGCCACTTCCCCACTGCTCTTATAGCGAGGTAAGGAAACCACCCACTGGCACTTCCCCACTGCTCTTATAGCTAGGTAAGGAAACCACCCACTGCCACTTCCCCACTGCTCTTATAGCGAGGTAAGGAAACCACCCACTGCCACTTCCCCACTGCTCTTATAGCTAGGTAAGGAAACCCACTGCCACTTCCCCACTGCTCTTATAGCTAGGTAAGGAAACCCACTGCCACTTCCCCACTGCTCTTATAGCTAGGTAAGGAAACCACCCACTGCCACTTCCCCACTGCTCTTATAGCTAGGTAAGCAAACCACCCACTGCCACTTCCCCACTGCTCTTATAGCGAGGTAAGGAAACCACCCACTGCCACTTCCCCACTGCTCTTATAGCGAGGTAAGGAAACCACCCACTGCCACTTCCCCACTGCTCTTATAGCTAGGTAAGGAAACCCACTGCCCCTTTCCCACTGCTCTTATAGCGAGGTAAGGAAACCACCCACTGCCACTTCCCCACTGCTCTTATAGCTAGGTAAGGAAACCACCCACTGCCACTTCCCCACTGCTCTTATAGCTAGGTAAGGAAACCCACTGCCACTTCCCCACTGCTCTTATAGCGAGGTAAGGAAACCACCCACTGCCACTTCCCCACTGCTCTCACAGCTAGGTAAGGAAACCACCCACTGCCACTTCCCCACTGCTCTTATAGCTAGGTAAGGAAACCCACTGCCACTTCCCCACTGCTCTTATAGCTAGGTAAGGAAACCACCCACTGCCACTTCCCCACTGCTCTTATAGCTAGGTAAGCAAACCACCCACTGCCACTTCCCCACTGCTCTTATAGCTAGGTAAGGAAACCCACTGCCACTTCCCCACTGCTCTTATAGCTAGGTAAGGAAACCACCCACTGCCACTTCCCCACTGCTCTTATAGCTAGGTAAGGAAACCACCCACTGCCACTTCCCCACTGCTCTTATAGCTAGGTAAGGAAACCACCCACTGCCACTTCCCCACTGCTCTTATAGCTAGGTAAGGAAACCCACTGCCACTTCCCCACTGCTCTTATAGCTAGGTAAGGAAACCCACTGCCACTTCCCCACTGCTCTTATAGCTAGGTAAGAAAACCCACTGCCACTTCCCCACTGCTCTTATAGCTAGGTAAGGAAACCCACTGCCACTTCCCCACTGCTCTTATAGCTAGGTAAGGAAACCCACTGCCACTTCCCCACTGCTCTTATAGCTAGGTAAGGAAACCCACTGCCACTTCCCCACTGCTCTTATAGCTAGGTAAGGAAACCCACTGCCACTTCCCCACTGCTCTTATAGCTAGGTAAGGAAACCCACTGACACTTCCCCACTGCTCTTATAGCTAGGTAAGGAAACCCACTGCCACTTCCCCACTGCTCTTTATTGTAATCACAATTGCAAAGTAGCAAATCAGCAAACTAGCATGATATTGTATATTTCCAATCTTTCAAGTATCTGAAATAGTAACTAAATCTACTTACAGCTATTCAATTCTTTATTCTTGGCTTGAGTTTCTTCTGTAATGTTTTATGGATGATATACAAGTCAGGAACCGGCTAGACTGACCTTCTTTATGACATGACACTTATAACATGTGAACTCGCACCCTAGATTTTGAGTGGAAAATGTTTTTGTATTTTCAGATATTTATCATAGGATTCTGCGCTTTAAGAATTACATGATAGCCATGGTCAACAAGTCACTGCTCCCTCTCAAGTTCAAGGTGCCATTTATTGGAGAATAGTGAGTGCCTTTATATAGGACTGTCATTGACTTCCATTTTCTTTTCGATTTTGAAGAACTGCTCTAATAGGACATTTTCACATGTTCCACACTTTAGTTTTGTTGCTAGGATCCTAAGATTCTCACAATAATTAAAGACATCTCAACATTTTTTGATTGGATACTTAAGTTTCTATTCAAAACTTTTATTAGTTGGCCGAAAATGGCAAACAAATGGTGTCCCCATCCAATGCAGACCACTGTAGATCTGGTTAGTTTTTTTTGTCCAAAATTTAGATCTTAAATTTATGAGAATTTTCATGTATCTTAATTTGGCAATCATGATCACATGTGATCAGCAAATTAAATACAGCAGTTAACTGTTACACAATAAAACTAGAACTGTACACTGGTACACTAGTGAGGACTCGGGTCAAAGGTCAAAGCGGCAGATCTACTTACATTATATAAGAACATATAAGTTGAACTTTTTATTTCCCTCAAATGTTTTTTTTCACCTCTTTTCCACTGGTCTCTCCATGATATTTGTTTTTCATATTTTTCAGTGCCTTTCTGAGTGAGGGACTTAAATACAATTTGGAGATGATCTTATTCTGTGAGTATTATTTTGAAAAGATGACTTCATAATATCTGGTCCCTGCACTTTACCAGGAAGCTTGGTGATTCATAAAATAATATATATTAATACTGTAGTCTTCGGAATAAGCGCACATGCGCCTAGCAAGTTAGATAAGAAATCTCTACAAGGAGTATTGGCAATCTTCCATTTAGCCTACCCCATGCGTGGTGCCGATCATGGCAACAATCCATGGCTGCTACAAGCTTGAAAGCTTTGCGCTCTTTTTGTCTTTTGTTACGCCATGTCTGATTGGAGACTTGAGCGATGTTTTTGCCTAGGACTAATAGCGTGAAGTATTCAAGCGCTGGAAAATTCAATCATAGACAAAGATCACAACATGATATAATCAATATAGGATCTGTAATGTACCACATCTAAAGGTATTTTTAATTTATTTCATTTTACTCAGTCTAGTAAGATGAATATTACACAGCATTTGGCACATAAAATCATATATAAAGGTGACTAGATGTAGAGTCATTAAGTGCTATGCAATCGAATTTTAACCAGACACAGGATATATACACTAAAAGTTAAAAACTTATTTCCATAGTAACCATAAGGTAAGGAAAAGTTTTCATCTAGTTCGTCATATTTTATATTTTAGGTCCAGATGACAATATCTAGATGTTCTTTAAGCATTAATGGGTTAGGTGATATTCTCCCAGTAGAATCCACTGTGTTGTGTAATGTCAGAGAAATACATAACCTTGATCCGCAACCCCATAGGCACTGCATGCTAGCTCCTAGGGCATCTGCGCCTCGGGTTATGCGGTGTAGACTGGGGAAGTATTGGTCACGTGATTTTTTTCAGAAAGAGGCTGAGAGTAGTAGACAGGTAGTTGGCAATCCAGAGCCTTATCTCTTTTCGCTGCCTCTATCTAGGTCAGATAGGTTGCCAAGGAGATGGGGTCAGCAGGCAGCCAGGCTGGGGTACACAGGTTATCTATGACTCATAGTGGGAGGCAGCGAAATTTGATGATGCATGCACAGTGCCCACTCCCTGTCTTCATACTCTCAGGTAATGTGTATTGTGTGCAAGTGTCAGTCATGTATTGTGATTGAGATCTGAGTTTATGAAGTCTACTGTGTTTGCAGGGGGACCATATTCACCATTTGAGAACAATTGGCACCTGCGGCCTGAGTATAAGCAGAGGGAGAAGAGGAAGGAATTGGCAGATAGGTAAGGTTTCACTTTGCACTAACAACAAATTAAAACGTTTTATTTTTATTTAAAAACAAACATATTATATAGGCCTTTTTATTTATTTTCCTGATTGTCAAGCATCATGGCCATGCTCATACATACATTTATTGTCATCAGAGATTAATCACAGATATCAAAATATATTTCTACATTACATGTTGATATTGTACATAATATTGCATAATAAACGACCAAATTAAAATGTAAATACAAACATGCACCAGAATATAATTCTTTGTCCCAATTTATTATACAGTTTGTGTCCTAAGAACAACTCTGGTGCTTGAAGAAATCTTCAAAATTACTTAACCCTTTTGGTCTTTCATCTGTACCTCTTAATAATTGTATTGTATGTTTATTGACTGTTCTATATAACGGTACAAAATCATATAACGGTAAACTTAAACGCATAAGCATTATGTCACAAAGTATTTTAGAGAGAGTTGAGGATCGGATTCTGATGAACAATTCTCTTGCAAATAATTTCCAAAGTATGCTTTTTTTCTGGGAGATAGCACAGAATTAGTCACATCTCTTTTTGGCAATACCGGCATGAAAGGGTCAAGGTCTCGACATGCAAGTCTACCATTCATTATAATGTGTATTCATAATCAATCTAATGCTTTCTCATATGCTTTTGGTTACTACAGGTGAACTTGGATATGACGGACCACTGTATGACGGATTTCTGCATATGACGGACGATATGCTTGGTCCCAGTCCGATGCAAATCAAGTATTCGTCATATGCACACGACGGATTTTGCATATGACGGACCAATTTTCCTGGTCCCGTTGAGTCTGTCATATCCAAGTTCACCTGTATTTTATTTCAACGTTTTCTAATAGATGTATGGCTGTTCATATTTCATTTCACTGTTTTCTAATAGTTGTTGCCTGTTCATATTCCAGTCTCTCTCGTCGTATCCTGTGGTTAGGGGTAGCCAACTTTCTCCTCTGCCCGGTCATCTTCCTGTGGCAAATACTCTACTCCTTCTTCAGATATGCTGAGGTGAGTATACACAGCAGCTCTGTCAGCAGCTCTCAACAACAGCACTGGCCTCCAGTGCTCAAACTTGGCCATAATTTTTTTATTGATATATTGTCCCAGATGATGATAGATTATCTATAAAAAACAATAATTTGGTAACTTGACTCACCACAATGCCACTTCTAATAGATCGTTATACCGGTGATCCCTCTGGTAAACAAAACAGCTGCCATTTTGAAATTGATCAAAATCACATTCATGGCGGGATCATCAACGTGATTTCGAAATCCCAAATGGCTGTTTGTATAGCAGATCTTAAAAGCTGTAGTACTTTTACCTATTCAATATCAATATTTGATATCATCTCAAATAGACATGCCTGGGGTCCTGAGTTCAATCAAATGCCGGGACTTATTGGGGTTCGATTTTTCTATAAACTGCATCAACCTCAAAGAACCTTCAATTCTTGCTCTTCATCATCAAACTGCCTAAAAAAAAAGAAAAAAATTACTTTGAAGAGATTCATATTCATTTTATATCATAGTTCATGCTACTGTGTCATCAAGATAATCACATAGAGAAAAAGCTCCCCTCGAATGTCCAAGCCACACTTAACAGAATTGGTGACAAATCTTTAAATAAAAATCTATAAGACTCACTTCCTTCTGTTCCACTTAATTTTGTTGTTTCCTTTTCTAGGTCTTGAAGAGGGAGCCGGGGACTCTAGGAGCCCGCAAGTGGTCAAACTATGCTCGCCTCTATCTCAGGCATTTCAATGAACTGGATCATGAATTTTTTGCACGGTGAGTCAAATAACCTATGATGGTATATATTTCACTTGGTATTTTTACCAAAATTTCTTAAATTTAGGTGCTTCCATGAAACATAAATCACATATTTTAGCGTGTTCTGTCTCTTCTTCAAAATGAAGGTGATAGGTGCTTGATCATTACATTTTCCCACTTCTAGGATTAGTTTTCTGATTCATATGAATGTACTTTTTCTTTGTTTCTACCATGGAATTTTAATTAAGTTTTGATCAATCGCTGGTACTATTGCTCATGGTTGACTTATCCTGCAAAAAGTGGAATTAGAAAAAAGATTCCAAAATACAGAACTTGGTAAATGTGAAACTCCAGTATTTCGGCATGGAAGCAGGAGAGGAAATACTAGTAGATACTATTCCAAGACTACTCTGTCTCTGTAACTACCATCAGGGAGTGTAGATTCATGTCTCTGCTACCATTTACCTTAGTCTGCTGCTCAGTTCTATGGAATAATATATCCACAACTTTCTTAGAATATGATGTGTATATTTGAATAACTCGAGAATCTATTGTGTTGCAGTTGCAGGTACATTGCAGTTGTGGTCCTTATAAACATATAATCAATATAATTGTTGATTTTTCTTTCTAAAAATTGTATCCTTTTTTTTCTAGTTTTGCTTATAATCAAAGAGGTTCTACTTTTAGACTAGTCGGAAAACTGAGATATGTGCTCCTTTCTCAGAGTCAGAGGCATTTTTGAGTAAAAGTTGACATCCCATCTTTTTAACACAATTTGAGGGTGCTGAATTCAATGAAATGGGATGTCACCCTCTACGATGCCTGTGTCACCCACAATTGCGTAAAACAAAATGGCCGCCATCATACCAATATCAACTCTGTTGTTAGAGGATAAAAGGTGATACAGCTCTGTATCAAAGTCAATGGTCATGCAATATGGAATTGATATACCTTAGATCTTCTTCAACATTACTAATACAATGTTTCCTGTAGTTGGATTTCATTTCTGAGGCGGCCATCTTGTATTTCAAGATGGCCGACACTGGCTGACTTCAAGTACAGTGTTACATTTAACACACATGGTAACACTAACAGATCTGTTAATCCCAGCCACTCAACACAGTGCAAGATGTTAACATCTAGGCCAACAGAGATGTTAGCAATGATGTTACATTTTTGAAGATGTGTGTCCTGCTCGAGCAAATAATGTTTGTCATAGTAAAAGAACAGCAACATGCTGGGAATGTAATACACTGTACTTAACTATTAGTCTCTTTCAGTTTAATACAGACACATATCATTCATATCATATATTTTATTAGGATAATACAAACTTTAAAAAAAATTATCATTAATTTCATTTTTATTGTTAAGATCATTTTCATTAATAGCTTATAATTATTCTCATAATTTTTATTATTGTTATCATCATTATTATCATTATTATTATTATCATTATAAATGAACTGTTGAAATGAAGTGAATTATACTCAGACAACCTTTTTAACTAGGTGCAATAGGTCGTCAGTAGCTGAAGATGGTACCCAACACTAACATAGGACTTGAAGTCAAAACGGTGTTAACACCTAAGCCTTTACTGTTAAGGCCTTCAGAAAGTATATGGGGACCATGCTCTTTTCAACACCTTTCACAGATCAACACTAACATTTTCTGTTACATTTTGTGTTAACACACATATTATGGGGCATTATGGGATAGATGTGTGTTACCACCTAACATATGCCCATCACTTCAAATAGCGTGTTACCACCCCTGGTAACACTAACACCGATGTTAACATCTGTGTTAACACCAAACTTGAAGTCAGCCACTGTCAAATCCTAAAATGATGTTTTATTGCGCCTCTGCCTCTACCCCTGCCACAGCCTCAACTGGCACCTCTACCTCCTCCACCGCCCTCGGACGAGGAGGAGGACTGGTTCAAACCACCACCTTTCTTGCCCTTCTTGGCCTACTTTCCTCCAGAACCTCTTCCTTTTTTGAAGGGGATATGAAAACGGTCCCCTGAGGATTATGAGGTGGAGGGTTGGTCACGGGCCAACTGCGCCTGTGAGATGCTTAGGAGCTGAGTCTTGGTGGTAGATTCCATCGTTGGGGTCCATTGACCCGCGAACAGCAGGCCCTTCGTCAAAGAGAGTTCCCTAAGCCGAAGTCTGGCCATTATTGGCACCACTCGTTTACTTACTGCCAGAGCTGCCGAGAGGAAACGGATCCGGCGGTTGAAACCAGCCTCCAGCTTCTGGCGAGTCGCTATGGCCGCAGTCAGGTAATTTGACATGGCGCCAGCCAGTGTTTCATCCACCATGCACTCAGGCATAGGCGTCTATCTCGAGTATTTTCAGTAAAGTCTCGTCCTCCTCAACGAGGGGGAAGAACCGGGTGAGTGTTGAGTCACCGAAGGACCCTGCATCCTTGACCACTCGCCTATCGTCTACTGCACATGCCTTCTTGGCTACCCGATCGCGGGACTAAAGGGCTGGTGCTGCGACCGATCGCGCACTTCGCCATAACGAAGACGCTATACTCCCATTCTTCCGCGGTCGGAGAATCAATTGGCGGTGGAGAGAACTTCAGCACTTTCGACAGTGCATGAATAATCGGAACAAATTCCAGGGGGCGAGAGAACTTGAAGTCCTGAGCCTCCCAGGACTCACGCCATGATCGTGTGAGATCAGGATGTGGCGGAACCGTATGGTCACTGCTGCCATCCCTAGGCGGGCCCAGCCTGGAATATACCGACGCTACTGGAGCGGTAGATGTAGAAGCTGTCTGCGGTGGTGTAGAAACCACAGGGCCATCCACAGGGTCTGTGGGGTCGTCTGGGCTAGTACCCAGCAGCTCGTGGTCCAGTGCAGACCTTGCCTCGACAGGAGGGATACCACAAGGGTCAAATGCCTCCTCTTCAGCATGATGTTCTTCCTCCTCATCTTCAGACTGGTCAGAAAACTGACCTGGGGACGATGCCGTCGTCCTATACTAGCTGGCGAGACAGATTCCTCATGTCGGTGAGGCCTCTTCGAAAGAAGAGGTGAATATAGCGAGGGAGAGGGGGAAGGAGACCTTGGTCTCTTCCCCGATGCAACCGGTGTATCCAGCCTCTGTGAAATTGCTACCAGGGACTGCGTTATCGCTAAAATCTATTGCGTCATTTCTGGCTGCGGAGGCGGAGTTGCCTCCTTCAACGCCGCTACAAGAGCCGCAATATCAAACACAGGAGGTTGACCTGGTGCCGGCTGTGGCTCTGGCTTTGGGGCCGGAGCCGTAATTGGAGGGGCCAGTAAGTCCTCCTCCAAAGTGTGGCCTTGGGAGCCTAGCTCCTCTGCCAGCTGGAGCAAGCGCTCCATGTTTTGCTGTTGGCCAGAGGGAATATCATCCCCATCTGAATCTTCCCCAAACAGGTCCACTAAGGGGTCATCCCCCAGTGGATCTGCTTCGAGGTCTGGATTCAGTGGATCTCGCACTGGGGAGGCAGGTCGTGCCAAGGCTGCGTCGTAAGACTTAAGTGCAGCCTTGGTAGGTGTCCTCCTAACCGGTGGAGTTGATGTGCCCGCAGGTACGGAACTGACCGCAGGTGCGGTCGCGGTCGCTGAAGTAGCCCTCCATGCGCTGCTCCTAGTAGTGGGACCTAGAGGCCCCTCAGAGGTACCACTCTTTGTGCCCCCCCCCCCCCCCCCCCCCCCCACATTTTTTCTTGCTAGGAGCAGCTACGCGGAGCTTCTTCTTTTGAGGGGAGTCGTCCCGAAGGCGACATGGAGGCACGGTCTTCCGTGGAGACCTCCTGTGATCAGGAGCAGTGGCCTTGTCCCCAACTACCGTACTGCCCACAGATGCGGTAGATGGTAGTGAGACCGCATTCGCGGTGCTGCCCGTGATAGCGGTACTGCCCGCAGTTGCGGGACTACCCGCGATTGCGGTAGTGACCACAGATGCGGTCGTGACCGCAGATGCGGTGTTACCCGCAGATGCGGTGCTGACCGCAGATGTGGTGCTGACTGCAGATGCGGTTGTAGTTGTGCGGCGAGTGCGAGCTCTGCCTGATCTGATGGTGGACCCTAAGGTTCACTAGATCTAGGAGAACGGGAGAGTTCTCTGCGTGCCGTGGCTTTTCGAGCCCTATTGGCAGCATCCCTCTCTGATCGCTAGATGCGTTTCGCCATCCAAGCGTCAAACCCTTCCCAAATCTCCTCCGACCAGGAGTCGCACACATCACACGTGTGATATCTGTCACACAGAGTGTGCCTTGAGCAGCACCCATGTGCAATCCAGGGCTCGGAGGGAGATGGGCGAGTGGTAAAATTCAGGCAGGGCGAAGCCCCACACTGAACTTGAGAGTTGGGTTTGCACGCAGTGGGATCGACACTATAAACACTGTCTGACTACATCGTCGAAGGCCATAACAAAAAGATGACAGAAAAGCAGATACACACAGGTGATAATGACAATTTTACCTGTCCCACCGAAGTATATGATGTTCACTTTATACTCGCGCGTATGTCTGTACTGTACCACTCGAGTTCTGAAGAGAACGAGTGTAAATCTCGAGAGCATGATTACCGATAGGCAGAGCGTAATTGGTGCCCAAAAGAGAAGAAGATGAAGGCGCATGCGCCAACCGTGACGTCACGACCGGTATTAGTGCGGCCCCTAGCAGGGATCATGCAAACTACGGTCTATTTTTAATTTTGAAGGCTATATTTAGATAGCCCTCCTTCTTTGAGTATCGCAAGGATCTTCCATAGGGAGAGACTTCCAAATGAGAGCCTTCCTTTTGGGTGACCAGACTAAGCACTACAAATATGTCAAGTGAAGCCTTATTCTTACAGGAAATCCAAAAATATTCAAACAAATAACCAAGAAATAATTAATCATGAGAATTGAATAGATAAATATTATAATATAGTCCACAAATCTGTAACATGAGCCAATCAAAACAGGTGCGGCCACATCATCATCCTCCTATGACTCAAAGTACATATTTGCTTGTGATAGGGTGAATTGGTAAGCGCAGCATGTATTTGAAATCGTAAAAATGTTGCTAGTTGTGATAGTTTCACATTTTCTATATTGGTATGGTGTTAAAACAACAAAAAAAAACTTTTACAGCAAACATGGTCTAAAATATTGAGTGGTGAGGCACAGTATGTGTAGCATGTGTGGTACATATACTGTACGGCGGCCATTTTGTTTTCCGCAATTGTGGGTGACACAGGTATCGTAGAGGGTGACATCCCATTTCATTGAATTCGGCACCCTCAAATTGTGTTAAAATGTTTGGTTGCCAACTTTTACTCAAAAATGCTTATTGAAGTCTGATTTCCCCAAAATCCGACTAGTCTATTTATATATACCCGATTAAACTTAAAAGTTCTTCTAGAGATTGTCATCTGGATCTCTGATATTCTTAACAATGATGTAGTAACTAAGAAATGTTTTACAAAATATTTGAAAGAGGGTTGTTGGTAAATAGCCTGTTATACATTTCTTACACAAATATATTTCCTACACTGTAATCCTGGATCCAGCGTGCAACATAACCACTTGCCCCGCTGCAAGTTGCAAGTGAATTCGGCAAAAAAAAAGGCAATGGGGCAAGCTGAAAAAGACCCTGACTTTCCCCGCTCAAGTTATGTTTTGTGCAAATTCCAATCTCACCATTGTTTGACAGAGTGGCAGGGCAAGTGGAAGTGCCAGCGGGGCCAGTCAACTTTAGGGGCAGATATAGCCCTGCTCAGAAAATAGTGTTTTGCAACCTATGTTGCACACTGGGATCCTCCCTGTATTGCATACTGGGATAGTATTTCCACTCATATTTCATTCTTTTATCATTTGTAGACTAAACCGAGGTTACCGGCCAGCGACGCGCTACATGAACATCTTCACCTCGCCTTTATTGGTGGTAGTCGCCAAGTAAGTGAAACCTTAAGATGAACTCATCTTTAAGCACCCTCAACTTCCTTCCCCTAGTATTAAGGATCATTGCAAAGCCCAAACATATATATCATTTTGTAATATATAATATATAACATATAATATATATATATTGCTCGCACCACTGCATTATATAGATTAACCTTATAAAGCAAACTCAAAATGAATTGCTTAACCTTGAGTCCAAATTGTAACTTTAACACTCTTCGTCTGTTTTGTTTATCTGTTCTTTTCTTCATTTTTGTTATTTAATCTTTCTCATTTTCGTTTTCTTCTACCCTTTTTCCATTTTCTTGGCCTCTGTTTCTTCCTGTTGCACTTGTTTGTGTTCCTCCTTTCTCTGCCCCTATCTCTCTCTTGTCGTGCTTTTCACTCTTATTCTTCTCTTTTTTCAGCTTGTCCTTCTATTTTCTTATGTGTTCCTTCTTTTTCTCCCTTACCCCTTTCATTCCCTCCCTCTCAGTTGGGATGGATGACTAATTATCATAATGTTTTGTGTATTTCAGGAATGTGGCTTTCTTCGCTGGCTCAGTTCTCGCTGTCCTGATCATCCTGACCGTGATTGATGAAGATGTGTTGTCCGTTCAGCATGTCTTGACCACGATGACCTGTCTGGGCTTAGTGGTCACAGCCAGCCAACTCTGTATACCTGATGAGGTGAGTGAGTTATGCCAACAACTGCATATACACATATATTGGCTTTCATCCGATCGATTCTTCGAACATGCCGAACAGCGTTCGTTTTTGCCTCCGATTATGATAATCAATGCAATTCAAAAATTCCATTCAAAAATTAGGTCAACTTTCGGTTGGTCATTCCACCAGAAAAAAATGGATTAAACAAAGTTTATTTACCTGCTTATGGCCCCTCGTAAATGGCAACTGATCATCATAATCGCTCACCCTAAATAGCGAGATCTCCGATTAATCGATTAATCCGAACATCACTAATATTTATATATGTTCACATTTATATATATATATATATATATATATATATATATATATATATATATATATATATATATATATATATATATATATATATATATATATATATATATATATATATATACATATATATTTATATTTATATATACTAGTATATATATATATATATATATATATATATATATATATATATATATATATATATATATATATATATATATATATATATGTGTATGTGTGTGTGTAAGTGCACATATACAAACATACATGTCACAATATACATGCATTTATGAGAAGTGTGGTTTCCCAGTAGCATGTGGTATGTTGTATGTTTCAGCACATGGTGTGGTGTCCGGAGACGCTGATGAGGCAGGTGCTGGCTCAGATCCACTACATGCCCGACAGCTGGAAGGGAAACGCCCACACCTTCAAGGTCCGCGAGGAGTTCGGCCAACTCTTCCAGTACAGAGCAGTGAGTACACCCAAAACCAAACGCTAGTCATCTATCTCAACCCATTCGTTCTTCTTCAGAATTCTTTCAGACTGGTCTACTGGATCTTTCTTACCTCTGACATTCACTTAACCAATTAATTCTTGTTCGGCCAACTCTTCCAGTACAGAGCAGTGAGTAGACCCAAAACCAAATGCTAGTCATCTATCTCAACCCATTCGTTCTTCTTCAGAATTCTCTCAGACTGGTCTACTGGATCTTTCTTACCTCTGACATTCACTTAACCAATTAATTCTTGTTCGGCCAACTCTTCTAGTACAGAGCAGTGAGTAGACCCAAAACCAAATGCTAGTCATCTATCTCAACCCATTCGTTCTTCTTCAGAATTCTCTCAGACTTGTCTACTGGATCTTTCTTACCTCTGACATTCACCTAACCAATTAATTCTTGTTCGGCCAACTCTTCTAGTACAGAGCAGTGAGTAGACCCAAAACCAAATGCTAGTCATCTATCTCAACCCATTCGTTCTTCATCAGAATTCTCTCAGACTTGTCTACTGGATCTTTCTTACCTCTGGCATTCACTTAACCAATTAATTCTTGTTCGGCCAACTCTTCCAGTACAGAGCAGTGAGTAGACCCAAAACCAAATGCTAGTCATCTATCTCAACCCATTCGTTCTTCTTCAGAATTCTCTCAGACTGGTCTACTGGATCTTTCATACCTCTGATATTCACTTAACCAATTAATTCTTGTCCGGCCAACTCTTTCAGTACAGTGCAGTGAGTATCAGTGCCACATAACTACCACATTCTAACCACGCATCATGGCAGACACATATGGCAGACCTATGGTAGAATGGTGGTAATGGTCAACCATGGTCTGCCACAGGTCCACCACTGACCTGTAGTCACACCGTGGAAATTAACACATCAACCGGTTGCTGCCGCAGGTCCAGTGGTAGACCAGTGGTAGACCAGTAGTAGACCAGTGGTAGATCAGTGGGAGACCCGTGGGAGACCAGTGGGAGACCAGTGGTAGACCCGTGGTAGACCAGTGGTACACCCGTGGCAGACCCGTGGTTAAAAGGAGGCTATTTTTGTAAGGGCGAAACCAAATGCTATTCAGCTATCTCAACCCATTCATTCTTCTACAGAATTCTTCCAGACATGTGCAAAGGGGTTTTCATGAATCTGACATTCACTTAGGAATTAATCAATTAAATTTTGTAATGGCCAAAAACAGCCTAACAATTTTGTTAAAAACTTCCTATCATAACTCCCCTCATCCTGTGTTTCTGTTAATGTTGTTGTCTGTTTATTTCAGCTGTTCCTGGTAGAAGAGTTGTTGAGTCCTATCATAACTCCCATCATACTGTGTTTCTGTTAATGTCGTTGTCTGTTTATTTCAGCTGTTCCAGGAACTCATAACTCCCCTCATCCTGTGTTTCTGTTAATGCTGTTGTCTGTTTATTTCAGCTGTTCCTGGTAGAAGAGTTGTTGAGTCCTATCATAACTCCCCTCATCCTGTGTTTCTGTTAATGCTGTTGTCTGTTTATTTCAGCTGTTCCTGGTAGAAGAGTTGTTGAGTCCTATCATAACTCCCCTCATCCTGTGTTTCTGTTAATGCTGTTGTCTGTTTATTTCAGCTGTTCCTGGTAGAAGAGTTGTTGAGTCCTATCATAACTCCCCTCATCCTGTGTTTCTGTTAATGTTACCTGTTTATTTCCGCTGTTCCTGGTAGAAGAGTTGTTGAGTCCTATCATAACTCCCATCATACTGTGTTTCTGTTAATGTTGTTGTCTGTTTATTTCAGCTGTTCCTGGTAGAAGAGTTGTTGAGTCCTATCATAACTCCCCTCATCCTGAGTTTCTGTTAATGTTGTTACCTGTTTATTTCAGCTGTTCCTGGTAGAAAAGTTGTTGAGTCCTATCATAACTCCCCTCATCCTGTGTTTCTGTTAATGTTGTTGTCTGTTTATTTCAGCTGTTCCTGGTAGAGGAGTTGTTGAGTCCTATCATAACTCCCCTCATACTGTGTTTCTGTTAATGTTGTTGTCTGTTTATTTCAGCTGTTCCTGGTAGAAGAGTTGTTGAGTCCTATCATAACTCCCCTCATCCTGTGTTTCTGTTAATGTTGTTGTCTGTTTATTTCAGCTGTTCCTGGTAGAGGAGTTGTTGAGTCCGATCATAACTCCCCTCATACTGTGTTTCTGTTAATGTTGTTGTCTGTTTATTTCAGCTGTTCCTGGTAGAAGAGTTGTTGAGTCCTATCATAACTCCCCTCATCCTGAGTTTCTGTTAATGTTGTTACCTGTTTATTTCAGCTGTTCCTGGTAGAAGAGTTGTTGAGTCCTATCATAACTCCCCTCATCCTGTGTTTCTGTTAATGTTGTTGTCTGTTTATTTCAGCTGTTCCTGGTAGAAGAGTTGTTGAGTCCTATCATAACTCCCATCATACTGTGTTTCTGTTAATGTTGTTGTCTGTTTATTTCAGCTGTTCCTGGTAGAAGAGTTGTTGAGTCCTATCATAACTCCCCTCATCCTGTGTTTCTGTTAATGTTGTTGTCTGTTTATTTCAGCTGTTCCTGGTAGAAGAGTTGTTGAGTCCTATCATAACTCCCATCATACTGTGTTTCGGGCTGAGAGACAAGGCGCTTCCCATTATAGACTTCTTCCACAACTTCACCGTAGATGTCGTCGGCGTGGGAGACGTATGCTCCTTTGCACAGATGGATATTCGTCGCCATGGAAACCCGAGAGTAAGAACAAATCCAATTTAATTATTTGGGCTGTTAGGTCTAGATTTGTACGTTTTCATTTTTTGTTGACATTCCTTTCAACTCTTGAAAGTACATTTTCAATAGTACATTTTCAAGCAAGAAATTTTAAGTCATGCAAAAACAGCTAGCATGGACATATTTAATATGGACTCACTGCCAGCGGAAGTCTGGGTCACAGCTTGGGATGATCTGATATACCCTGCTTACAGCCAATGGGCACAGGAGATATGTGAGGGACTGGCCATTAATATTGGCCCAGTGCAGGACTGATATGCATCCCCTGTGTACTGGACCTAATGTGGTTGTATGATTATTGGCGCCTCGCTGCATCTTTCTGGTATCTACCTCTCTGTCTACAACTAAGAATACTCAAAGTAACAATATAAGTACTGATTGCAATTGATTGTAAATACCTCATCAATTACTACAGTTCTTATTTGCTGTTTTCCCAGCAGGTGATACCTTCGTTAGAGATATTACAGGCAGGGCTCTAACCAGGATTTAGAAATGGGGTGCCCAAAATTGGCAATTGTAAAATTTTGGGCGTCCTAATTTTCAAGGGAAATCATATTATACTCAGATTACACCCATAAACATGTATTTAGTCGTTCAAATAAGGTATAATATCAAGATACAATGCCAGGGGAATTTTATTGAGGTGAGAATAATTCAATTATATGCTTGAAATTGCCATTTCAAGAAATTCCTCTCAAAAGATTTGGGTGTCCTGAAGTGTGTTTTTTGGAGGGTTTGTGTGTCCAAAATGACTGCTGGCTAAGACTATGATTGCAAGTGTAGGCGTAATGCTGTATGTGTGTTTGCTGTTGTAGTGGGTGGATCTGGCTAAGACTATGATTCCAGGTGTAGGCTTAATGCTGTATGTGTGTTTGCTGTTGTAGTGGGTGGATGAAGGGGCGACCCAGGCTAACAACTACCACCAAGCTGAGGACGGCAAGACGGAGCTCTCTCTCATGCATTTCACTGTAAGTACTTGCTACAAGATCCCTACAGTCAGCAGTTTTTTTAACAAAAGTTTTGCCACTTTTTCTTTTAAAGGTGGCTCAGACATATAAAGAGGAGAACCTTTTTGTATTTGTGTGTGTATTTATAGATATATTGTATATTATTTCTAAATTATTTATGTATTTTATTTATAAATTATATATGTATTATATATATATATATATATATATATATATATATATATATACATATATTTATATATATATATATATATATATATATATATATATATATATATATATATATATATAAATATATGTTTATATATATATATATATATATATATATATATATATATATATATATATATATATATATATATATATATATATATATATATATATAAATATATATATATATATATATATATATATACATATGACGAATACTTGATATGCATCGGACTGGGACCAAGTGTATCGTCCGTCATATGCAAAAATCTGTCGTACAGTGGTCCGTCATATCCAAGTCCACCTGTATATATATATATATATATATATATATATATATATATATATATATATATATATATATATATATATATATATATATATATATATATATATATATATATATATATATATATATATTTTATATATAATTATATATATATATATATATAATATACATATACATATATATATATATATATATATATATATATATATATATATATATATATATATATGTATATATATATATGTATATATATATATATATATATATATATATATATATATATATATATATATATATATATATATGTGTGTGTGTGTGTGTGTGTGTAGTACTGTGTACTTATATGTACTTCTTTTTTGTCATTGTGAATTGTTAATTGTTATGATGTGTATGTTTTCAGCTGACAAACCCAGAATGGAAGCCGCCTGATAACTGCAGTATGTTTCTCCACACTGTGAAGGAGCATGGTAAGTAAAGAAGCAAGGTAAAGGGTCAATCAACCCATTCAGTCCTGGAGATATCGTAGCCCTGGTGGTGCCGTGACCAGGCAGGCCTGCTCTTACAGTACAGTGATCCTGGAAATCTGGCATGACTGGAGATATCGTAGCTACCCCTGGTAGTGCCGTGACCAGGCAGGCCTGCTCTTACAGTACAGTGATCCTGGAAATCTGGCATGACTGGAGATATCGTAGACAAGTATCGTCTGCTCGTATTATACTTAATAACTGTAAAATTAAGCCTAAACTTAGACAGTTTGAGTGGGAGTTGTAGGTTTGAATCTGAACAGCATTTCTATTTTGAATTTTTGCTGAAAAATGCCCTGGTCACAAAAATATTACACAGATTGTGAGGGTGATTTTTGGCTCTTAGTTCTTGATTCCCTCAAGGTAGTTATATATTAAATGATAGCATGTATTTAAAGACAATGCCAGGGAATACAGCTAGCGCCACCAACGGCAGATTATTGAAATTTACATTTAAATTCATTTAAAATATATCCCGCAAGTTTTGATAAAATTCTTAGTTTGGAGTATTTTTTAAATGGACTTTCAATTTTAGACGTGAAATTTGCAACTTTTAGCGCCACTTTGGCACCACCTATATGGAAGGGATAACTGGTGACCCCCCTTTCGGATTTCCAAAGGGGATCTGACATTGATAGCTTATGCAAAGTTTCATAGATTTCTGAATGTGGGGTATTTTGCAAATGGACAATAAGCTTTAGATGTCACTTTTGCCTTAACGAATACCTTAGTATGCCTTTAAGCTGCCATTGGGTTCATATTTCACTGTTTCTCCCTTAGATTATCAAAGTGTTCCCTTCTGCTTTTATTTGCTATCATCATTTTCTGACACATTCTAAACATGTTTGTTACATTAAAGCATGTTTTTTATTGCATTTCCTCACAGCCAGTAAGTTCTCCCTTACAGCATTGCAAAAATGACAAACCTCGATCAAGTTTGGCGTGGAGAAAAACTGGCAAATATTCACATTTAGGATGTACAATTTCACCGGCCTCTTTGCCAAAACATTGTTTTAACACATATGTGGCTGTAGTGCCAAAAACGTGCCTTACAATTTTGGCAATAACTCTAAATTCTGGGAAAACAATTAAATGCGAAATCTTCATCCAATACATTTTCTCTAGGCATGAAAATCTCTAGGCATGAATAGGTTAATACTATGATTACAAGATGGTCTACAAACTTTGCATTTTCAACAGAAATTATCATAACATAAGTTTCACCTCTTTTCTGATTTATATTTGCTTAAAATTATGATTCAACTATTAGCCTATTACCAGTTTAGTAGTAGGGATATCAGTATTACCTTGAATGATCTAGGTCACTTAAGCTGATTAGAAATGCATTTGCAGGTTGCTTAACCACTATATGCTTCTGGTGGCTAATTTGGCCATTACAAAATTATGCAAAATACCTAAGAAAAAAAAAGATTGAAATCCTGGCACATGGGTACTCCTCTGAGAGTATCAGGTATCAGGTAATCAGGTAGAGATATCCAATGAATACCAATGACAGGGTTTAGTCATGGTTTTCAAAAATCCTTGCGTCCTTGTGCTTTGGATGAAAGTAGCCTCAGCACATGAATGCTTAAGCTCACTACTGCCTGTTTTCATCTAGGCAGACATAAGGTTCTTGGAGTACACCATTAACTCAAAATAGAGGAAGGTATTTTGCCCAATTAAAAGCTAGCATTTAGTGTTGTTTAGGGAGTCATTCACTGAAATGGCTGATAGGATGGAAGGGCAAATGTGTCAGCTTTGTAATTGGCTGCAAGACTTGTAATACATCATTCCACATTCCTTCAGTATCAACATTCTAAACCATGCTTCAAAAAGTGTATGATTGATGATTGTTTTTGTGTGTTTTTCAGCCCAGAAAGATGTGATGGCTCTGAGCACGCTGCCGGAAAACAACCCCCTCCTCACATCTCTTCACTCCATGTCTTCCATCGGCGCAGGGGTAAGTCTCTATTGCCACTAGCCTAGGGATAGCGACTACCACTTAATCCAATACCAAATATCGCTATCCAAATGGAAAAATTCTTGTATCAAAAAAGTTAAGTATCATATTGTATCGTTTAAGACTTATAAGTATATTCAACATTATCTTAATCGCTACCTGGCCATCTGCGGGCTAAGAGTTTACTATATACTAGTATTAGAGAAATTTCTGAAGTAAGCAATGCTTAATTAAACAAAATTAAGCCCTCTAGAAGCAGACAGCATCATTTAAGATATTGTTAAGGTATTGTATCATTAAATAAGGAAATATTGATAAATTGTATTGTATTGTGAAAATACGTACACTAGTCACAGTGGCAATGGCTCTGGAGCATGGGTTTATGATTCACTCAAAGTTCATCTTTGCAATATCCCCAAACTTATAATTTCACTTCTCTTTGCGTGGAAAGACTTAATCCGAAAATGTTTGTTTTAACATAAAAATTGCTCGGATGCAGGTTTTTTTCATAGGAACTTATAACTTTATAGGTTTGAAAATAAGAAATATTTCTCTGATACTTGCACTTTCGAAGCACCTTAAGCTTGAATAATATATTTTGGATTTGAATAGTTTATAATCTGATTCCTATGATAGTATTTACAACACGCTGACATGATTGTTTGTCATTCAATTATTATTATTATTATTATTCAAGACCTGTAGGCAAAAATTAAACTGCGCATCAAAGGCAGCTTCCTGCGTAGCGTATTATTTAACCCTTATGCTGCTGATGGCTAATTTGATCAACGCAAAATGATGCAAAAAACCTGGAAAATGACTGAACCCCTGGCACATGGGTACTCATCTGAGAGTACTCAGCGAGAGCTATACAATGAATACCAGCATGTGTAAAATTGACAAGGTGTACTGTATCTCGTGTTACTACTGCATGCTATTAGTTTTACCAGCTTGACTTCGAATAACAAAATTGGACACTCCCACATGTTTGACCATTGTTTCTGTCATGACATACTTTTCACATGATATGTGAAATGCCAAAAGATAACTGTTTGTTTGAATCAACTAAGTGTTGTGAATATTTTTCCTTTTGATGTAATCTTCAAGTTGACCTAGAAAGTATTTTTAAAAGGTCGAAATAGGTATGTCTACTGCTATACTAAATTACCAAGTTAAACAGTAAAGACATTTGAATATTTATCTTTCTGCAGTATGGTCTATTTTCATAATAAGTGGGAATCAAAAACATCGATTTAATTTTTTTCATTTTCCCTACTATTATAGCTTTGAGCATATTGGTGCCAAATACATACTAGGTATTTTTTCTTTCTTACTTTTTAACCAAATTTTCAAACTGGTTGTTATGTTTTGTTTGCGTAGACTGTGAGTTGTGTTTTTGTGTGTTTCAGTATAACACCATTGTGTCGAGTGGGATTACAGAGTGATTACATGCGGGAGTATTACAGAGTACCATCAATTGCTTTCTGGATCTATTGTAATTTTGATGATATTTTTGGACACGATAATTGGTTATGTTTTTGTGTGTTTCAGTATAACAGCATCGTGTCGAGTGTGATCCAGCAGAGTGCGATGCCGCCGTTATTAAGCCCCGGTCAGATGCCGCCACCAGGTGGTCTCGCTGCTGCTCCGGGCACCATGCCCCTCAGAGCCCCTGGCATCAACCCCCTCAACATGCGGGGCAGCATGGCTCACGTCGAGGGCCCTCTCATGGGCAGCGCTACCACCGGACTTCTCAGCAGTATTCACAATTCAGGAGGCGGCGGCGGAGGACTCTCTATGAGCGGGACCGCAGCAACGGGTCCCGTTTCTGGTCCGCAGGGACTCCTCCAGACCCCCGATGGTGTCACCTTCAGCCCGGACAGTCCCCAGGGAGCACGGGCGCCAGTAGGCATGGCCACGTCCGCGGTGTCGGGGGCGGGGTACAATGAAGGCACGCTAGAATTCCTCTCTGCCGAGATGAGTCTTAGCGCCCTCTATCTGCACGAGTTGCACCATAAGCGCATGCAGGGCCCGTTTTACTTCGACGATGTACAATCCAGGGCAATCTGGAACCGCACAGACGGCAACCAGCAGTCAGCAATGCCCAGCATCCAAGAGGAGGGGGGAATCCCCATGACAACCATACCCAGAGTCGCCATGGCAGCAACACTCGCCATGGAAACAGACCCAGAAGAAACAAATGGTCGCTTAACAAAATCCACATGAAAAGCAATTGGCCATGCCATGTATCCAAGAGGAGGCTGAAATCACCATGACAACCATATCTAGAGTCGCCATGGCAATAACATTGGTCATGGAAAGTGATGGAAACAGACCATGAAGAAACAAACAGTTGTTTAACAAAATCCACATGAATACAATGTTCTCAACATAAGTCAGTGTCTCATCACTCGAGATCAGTTCATACTTTCAACTGGTTAGTCACGAATAAATCTAACTAGGGAAGAAAAAGTGACGATAATCGAAATATAACAGGGTGACTGTGTGGTCAAACAGCAGGGAGTTGATTTATCAGCTTAACCCTTATGCTACTGGTGGCTAATTTGGCCAATACTGAGTGATGCAAAAATACCTGAAAAATGACTGAAACCCTGGCACATGGGTACTCATCTTAGAATACTCAGTGCGAGCTTTCCAATGAATACCAACATGACAGGGTTTAAATGGTTTTCAAATTCGTTTGCATTCTTGTGCTTTGTACGAGAAGTAGCCTGATGGGTATTGGGAGGGTTAAGGGTAGTTCTTGCTAAGAGTATTAGGAGAAGCTGCGCTGGCCCACAGACTGGTGTTGGGCATGCTGGTCTTGTAGGAATGATATTATTATATGTAGAACCTGGAAAACAGGAGGTTGAGTTTATGATAGTTGCAGCTTGCAACATAACCACTTGCCCTGTTGCAAGTGAATTCGGAAATTGGGCAAGCAATACAGAACCCTAACTTGCCCCGCTCAGCAAGTAATGTTTTTTTGGCAAACCTAGTCTGCGCAATGTTTATCAGAGTGGTGGGGCAAGTGGAAGTGCTAAAGGGGCAGCTTGCCCGCTCGCCAAGTAATGTATTTGAACATATGTTGCACTCTGAGTTGGTGCATGTACATTTGATGACGGGAGATTAGCTGAGTATTGCGTATTACTGAGGGAGACTGGGACAGCCTGGAGGTCTGGTCAGGACAGCAAGTAGAGGGGAAATCCCATCCTAGCTCTGCAATAAAAACTGACAAAAGAATCCAGGAAAAAAGGTCCCCTTGCTTGCATGAAGTGGTAGAAATATTCCTCGCAATTCTGCTCTCTTGGTCTGACACGCTTTCTTATAAAACAGAAGGGGTTTAAAGAAATAATTGAAATAAATGTGTGTAATAAGTACTTAAAACTTATGCTTTATAGTAAAAATAGCACTTATTTCTTCTTACTTTGGTTTAAAATGTGTCATTTAGTAATCGGTAATGGTTCTTGAGTGCAACCTGTTCATGCTCAGAGATTGCATGTAAAGTTTCACATGGAGTCTTGATGTCTTTGTAAATTAACCCATTAATGCTCATGAGTGCCTCCAGCAATTGTCTTGTGGATCTATCGTACTTTTGATGAGGCCTAAAAAAAAATTTGTTTGTTTCCTGTAACGGTCAAAAAAAAAATAGGGTAGGTAGGTCGGTAAAAAAAAAAAATTCATTATTTTTTTGCTCAAAAATGTGTGTTTTATGCATGGTTTACGCTGATTGGGAGTTTGGAGGGCGGAAATAACTTTAGGGTAGGGATTTTTTTGAATAAAAACTTGTTAGGGTAGGGTTACAGGAAACAAACACCTTTTTTTTTAGGCCTGATACAATTTGGAAACAATTGCGAGGAGTTGTTGGAAATGTCCTGATAAACATTTCTGCATCAAATACTATCCTGACTGTGCTTTTGCCTGCAAGATTTCATTGAAATTGTCAGGCTGCTGTGAGCACTGGTGAATTAATATTTGGAGATTATTGTGCATTGTGGTCAATATTTCTTCCTCAAATACTTACCAAAATGTGCTTCCTATGAGAACAGGCACCAACATAAGTACTTGCCCGCTTGCCCCGGCAAGTGAATTATTGAATAAAGGGCTTTTCTTTATGGAAAATGGCACAAATACCTAGAAATATGCAGACAATACAACACAATTTAAAAGAAAATGGTTTTCAAATCATTAAAGTGAATTATTGAATAAAGGGCTTTTTTATCAAAAGAAATGGCACAAATACCTAGAAATATGCAGACAATACAACACAATTTAAAAGAAAATGGTTTTCAAATCATTAAATCCATAATAAATAATACATGCCATTCTAGCATTTGATATAAAGTTTTGTCGGGCAAGTGAAAGTCAATAGCTACTTGCCTGACATGGTAAGTTAGTTCTGAAACTTATATTGGTGCCTGGAGAAAGAGAATTGATTTTGCTGCTGCTGTTGGAGTTAGTGGGGTAAATGCTGTGATATTGTAATCCTTGACCCTATCACACCCAGATTAGTCATAGTTAATAATATCTCCAAAAAATGGTAAGAAAGATTTGAAAAAAATAATATTAGTCCAGATCAGTGATATGTACTAATATCTCCAAAAAAGGTATAGAAATATTTGAGTAAATTGCTATTAATCCAGTAATATTTGGAGAAAAAAATAAGAAATAATTTGTGATATGTGCTAATGTTTCAAAAAAAAGGTAAGAAATATTGGAATAAATGAATATTAGTTAGTATTTACTAACATATCCATAAAAGGTAAAAAGTATTTGAATATACAAATATTACTGGTGAGTTGTTAATTATTATCCGCTTACTGAAGATTGTTGGACTATTTTCTGCAGGTGTCCTAGTAGGGGGATATATGAGTGTCTTGGTGGGATCTGAAAAGGCAATATGGGCATCAAGGGGTTAAACACGTCCATATGTGGAACAGACACATGGTAATGTCACAACACTAAAGCTATGTTTTGGGAAATATTTGGCTAAAGAATGGTGTGATCTAACATACATACATGGTAATGTCACAACACTAAGGCAATGTTTTGAGAAATATTTGACTGAAGGATGTTGTGATCTAACATACATACATGGTAATGTCACAACAATATTTTGAGAAATATTTGACTGAAGGGTGTTGTTCCAGTCAGACTGAATAATTCCCCTGGGAATATCTTTGAGATATTTCTATATTTGCTGAGCTATGTTCATGGTTCTCAGTCCAGTAGTGTGCTCCAGATGCTGGTTTTCAGAAATCTTTGTGTCCTTGTCCATTAGATGAAAGTCGCCTCAGCATTGGAAGGGTTAGTTGCCAGGACAAAGCAACCTTTTAAACTTGTGTAGCTATTGGATATGGTGTGTTTTAACAACAGTTGCTCATTGACAGCTGCTTTTTAATGATGTCAGAAGCTGTGTGTGAGTAGAAACCTAGATCTTAACATTAACCACTTTATTCTATGATGTCACGTCTTCCAAATAGTACTCTTGTATTACAAATGACCCTGCTCCCACTTCAAAAGGAGGATTTACACATACTTGTAGTTCAAATGTAAATATTAGGTAAGGTAGACCTTTTTGTGAAGAAGTACTGTAGAATGGTTAATTTTTCCGTTTAACAATTTTCCCTAATTTTACATTTTTGGGTGTTTCCGTTTCTAATATTTCCGAAGAGAGGACATATGTTTTTTCTGTTTCTAATTTTCCCGTTTGAAAGCATTCGGGAAAAAGCGGGAAAATAAAAATCATTCTACAGTATTTCATTAAATTGTGGTCATATTTGGGAAACTACTGCACAGCTGGGCTTAGACAGGCCTGCCTTAACCCTTGTGAGTCCAAATTGTAATTTTGCCTGATGCCAAGTTGTAATGGGGATTGTTGGGAAAAATCCAGTACCAGGGTGTTTTTCTTTCACAATCTTATAAATTTTGGTCCACCATAGTCATATGGCATACCAAAGATGGCCTCAAATTGAACACACCATTCTGACAGCCAATTGCATAATGTTTGGTCCAGTATCTGTCTAAAATGAATTGGATCATCACTCACGCATATATGCGCGCGCAGATCAGTGTTGCTACAAGCACGTATATATGTGTGTGTGTGGCGTTGAAAGGGTTAATAACTGGGGCCCAACTTTAGGAAGTCTTATTTTTAAATGAAGACCACATTAAATTTAGAAACATGTTTTTTATCTTTTGATAGAAATGTGTATTTACTTATTGATAAAATACATGCAATACTATCGTGATGAAATGCCATGGGGACTATGTTGAAGTGAAATTATTCAAATGTTTGCTTGAAATTGACATTTTTAGATGTCTCACAAATTTGGGTGTCACTGGGTATGGGTGTCCACATGACACCGAGACACACTGGGGTTTGGGTGTCCACATGACACCGAGACACACTGGGGTTTGGGTGTCCAAATGACACCGAAACACACTGGGGTTTGGGTGTACAAATGACACCGAAACACACTGGGGTTTGGGTGTCCAAATGACACCGAAACACACGGGGTTTGGGTGTCCAAATGACACCGAAACACACTGGGGTTTGGGTGTCCACATGACACTGAAACACACGAGGTTTGGGTGTCCAAATGACACCGAAACACACTGGGGTTTGGGTGTACAAATGACACCGAAACACACAGGGTTTGGGTGTCCAAATGATACTGAGACACACAGGGGTTTGGGTGTCCAAATGACACGGAGACATGCTGCTGGCTAGGAACCCGCTACAGAGTCTTCTCTGGTGCTATGTTACTCTTTAAATAGCTGAGGCAAGGAGGGGAATTAGTACTGCTACTTGATACAATACCAAATAATGATACAATGGAAAATGATCATATCTTCTAAGAATTGTTATGTGTGTACTGTTTAACAATATAGAGTTAACTTAAATGCTTCTTGGACATCTCACAATGAAGGCACTTTCAATTTATTTGCTGAAGCTAACAGTGTTAGATTAAACAAAATTAGGTGGCTGGAAGGGATGCGGATCGTTAATTTTAAAACTATCTGATCAGATATTAATATTTTTGAAATGATACAATATCTTTAAAATATTTTAAATACCACTGGCAGGGTTCAATATGCCCGGGGAGAGTAATTAATCAAGTGGCATCTTGCCGTCTGTTCTTGTGTAGCGCAATTACAAGAAGGTTCTTGTCTTTAAGCATATCGTTCAAAATAATTTGAAATGATCCGATACTTTTCCTTATCCCTAATCGATGATATTGATGTATCTAATAACGATCCACATCCCTATTGTATCGTATATTGTGCCGTATTGCAAAGATTTTAAAGGTGCCAATGACAGTAATTGGGATAACAGTAAGAGAGGGACATCTACTGTAGAATGGCAAATTTTTCCGTTATTTTCCTGTTTTTTTGCGAATGCTTTCAAGCGGGAATAAACAACACAGGACATAAACAATACAGTACATGTCCGGGCTTAATAAACACAGAGAAATCCTTGTCCTTACCCATTAATATTTACGCTTTGGTATGCTACATTACAAATCTACATAAAACGGGAAAATAAGAAAAGGACAAAAAACATATACTAGAAACAGCAACACCCAAAAATGAAAAATTAGGGAAAATAGTTACACAGGGAAATTAGCAATTCTACAATATCTGTTCTCTCAGCTGACCACTAACAGAATATGTGTACATCTACCAATTGTGAGTGTGATATATTTAACAAAGCTTGACCCATTCAAGCCCAGAGGTGAGAGGCAAGGTAAGCAGACATTTGTAACGATGCAGTAAATGGAAAAATATTTGATGGCGAGTTGCTAGTTACCTTCTACTCACCGTTAATCCTTCAAATATTTTGATAATATTGCTATTGTTTGAGAGATATCACTAAGATAGTCCAGCAGTTTTGGGCACCATAGGCATGACAGGGTTGAAGGCATTCACCTTTCTCGACTCAGCCTGTCACTCTGGGCATGAATGGGTTCACTGATTGTAGATTTTAGATTATTTATTTCAATGCTGTACAGATGTATAATATACAATCTTATGATGGCCAGTTCATTTAAGTGACAGAACTGGTAGACCCTGTTTGATATCCGCCAGGCATTAGTCTTATAGCAGCATTCTAGTCTAGTGAAGATATGTTTTTAAAGGAATCTTTTAGGTTTTTATGTCCAGTACTTAAAGAGAATAGTGGCATCAGTGTGTCAAATGCAGAAACAGGAAAGTTTTTAATACACTTAATGAGGTGATGGATTTGATGCCATTTTAAAATTAGTGCCATTGTTTGTAATGCTAAAGCATTATAAAGGGTGTTTTCTATAAGTTTTTCGAAAGCGAAGACTTAATATGGGATATAGCAGTTTGGCGGGTCATTGACACACTTATAGTTTGACTTTGTCCTTAGTGTCCTCAGCCATCCAGAAGCCTTTCAGGGCTCAGCTATGGTTCAACACAATCTTAACCCTTACAATAATGACACTACTTATGCTCAAAAACAAGGACGCAAAGATTTTTTGAAAATTATCTGAACCCTGTCACGTTGGTACTTATTGGATAGCTCTTGTTGAGCACTCTCAGATGAGTATCCATGTGCCAGGGTTTCAGTCATTCTTTAGGATTTTTGTGTCATTTTATAATGGTCACATTGGCCACCAGCAGCATAAGGGTTAATCCTAATCGCTATAACTAAGGCTCCTGAAAGAGTTCCACTGAAATGGTTGACACATAGATTAGAATATTGTTACACAGCTGGTGCCTGCACATTTTCAAACAAGGTAGTGTTTTTTTGTTTAATAAACTTAGTTTGACAGGTTCAGGGTTGAGAAGGGGGAGGGGGAGTGATGTATGCTACACAGTAACATGACATGGCGTGTTTACCCAATGTTGAAAACGGGAAATATAGGACAACAAACACTGCTTTCTGTTAACCAATCAGTAACCTCTTTACAAACTGGCCATGCATGTGATTAGCCAATCAAAATGAGAGTTAGACTCAATGAAAGGTAGTCCAGCAATGTTGCCGTGACTACCTACCCAAGCCACAACACATCCCCTGGCAGGGCCATTTTTCCTGTTATGATAGAAGAGATGAGTTGACTGACCATGGGTTAAGCCTTGTGCTGCTGGTGGCTAATTAGGCAAATACAAAATGATGCAAAAACCTGGGAAATGATTGAAACCCTGGCACTTCGATACTCATTTGAGAGTACTCAGTAAGAGCTATCAAAGGAATACCAACATGGCAGGGTTTAGATGGTTTTCAAAATCTTTGCATTTGTGTCCTTTGGATGAAAGTAGCCTTAGCATTGGATGGGTTAAGTACAGAGAGGGCACGCCCCAATGCTTGTCTTACTGGCCTGACCTTTGACCTCTCTGCACTTGATGATGAGTAAATCAACCCATCCTGGTAGACCACACTCTACTCCTACAATACTAGTACACTTGGTTCCACAGGGCTTGAAATTGGCTGGAGCCAGGACCCCAGGGCTCCCTTGATTTCTCCTGTGGCTCCCTCAAATTTCTGCAGGGAACCCAAAGATGTACTGGTTTCTATACTCACTACCTTTAAGTTGCTTTTGAAGATGCAATTGGGCTCCCTGGAAAAGAAAATTTAATTTCCAGCCCTGTATGACAGATGCATGGCTGGCAGAGGAAAAGGAGGATGGTATGACAGCGTTGTCCTCGGAACCATTCTCAAAAGGCCACTAACTGAAATAGCCAAGTCTTGGTATATTTACCTACTGTGGCCCTAGCTAGAATGTTCTTCTACAGGCTCTCAAAGTAGGTCTTTAGAACGGCTTCAACTTCAAAGCTATTATGCAAATTCAAAATATGAGTGAGTTATAAGGAATGACCTTTTTGTCACATGATAGTACATTTTCTTAGGGTTGTTTCAACTTAATCCTATGTATATGTGTGTATATATATATATATATATATATACAATATATATATATATATATATATATATATATATATATATATATTTATATATATATATATATATATATGTATATATATATATATATATATATATATATATATATATATATAAATATATAAATATATATATATATATATATATATATATATATATATATATATATATATATATATATATATATATATATATATATATATATATATATATTGGGGATTGAATTAACATTCAAAATGATTTGTAAGAATCAAATGGTCATCACAATAACTAGAACTATAAATAAAGCTAAATTGTGTGTTGACAATAGAGAATAATGGCACACAGCAGTTGGCACATATACAGTAGTTACATTTTATCTAAGGATATGACATGCTACAATGCTAAAATGACTGATTGTGCTTTTGTCTGAACCATAGCAAAATAAGATGTTCGTAAGTATTTTCCAATCTACTTATAATATTCAGTGTGTTCAATAAAGGGTAGAGGAAAATATCAATTTTTTGAGGATGAGCGTGAGGGACAATAAAGTGTCTTATTTCAAAGAGCGTTCCTGTTTTATCTTTTTTATCCAATACATGTTTTCTCGTAGTGATAGAAAATGTCATTGATGGAGGTCACCTTACAGTTTGAAAGGGTACATATCCCTTCTGTTCCTCAAAATGAAATTAGTTATCATATGTTTAGTTTAATTTGTAATGTCTTCCCCGTTGTGAAAGAAAATATCGTTTTTGGCAAAGATACAGGTATTGGTGCATGGTGTGCAAGAGGGAACAACAGAATACATGCTAGTGGCTGCAAGAGGGATTTGAAGATTAAATGAACTTCAATATCATCGATTTGCTAAAACTCAGAACTTATTACCAACATTTCAGTTTGGTTTAACAATTGTGAGGCACTTGACAGTGGCTGATATTTAAGGCAGTGCCAGCGCAATGGAGATAAGTCTCTTATATCATATCATAGGTGAAGATAAGAAAAATTATATATCACATAACATAAAATTCTCTAAATCATACATATGAGTTTATGTGTGTGTGGACTATGTAAACTAGATTCAGCCGATTCTAAAATAATACATATTGGTAAAATTGCCTGTTTTACAGTACATATTTTGGTCTTCTTACCCTCTTACTGGGCACAAAGTGGTCAAGTTTTTTTGTATAATTGAATTAAATTCATTCCATCCTTAGGTCACCTTAAATTTAATGGAGGCTAGATGAAGATTTTTAATGCAGTACTAAGTTATATTCTGTCTGCAAGATAGCCTTAGAACTCTTCAACAATCTCTCTTCAATTTTCATGGTTGCTTTTCAATGGTATTTCCATTAACTGATAAGATTTTCGTGAGATAGTATGTATTTTCAAAGTTACTTGAGGATGTTTTTGATTCAAGGGGGGTGCACATAAATAACCTTGTCTGTAAGATACTGTAGAAAAGCTAACTTTTCGTGTTACAAATTTCCCTAATTTTTCAGTTTTGGGTGTTTCCGTTTCTAATATCCGAACAGGGGACATATGTTTTTTCCATTTCCAATTTTCCAGTTTTATGTAGACTTTTAAATTTTAGTATACCAAAGAGTAAATATTAATGGGTAAGGACAGGGATTTATCTGTGTTTATTAAAGTCCAGACAAGTACTGCATTGTTTTATCCTGAGTTGTTTATTCCCGTTGGAAAGCATTCGGGAAAAAACAAGAAAATAAAACACGTAAAAATTCTATTGCCAGCAAGACCTGATGAATCGTATCAAGTTTAACAGGATGCTACATAAATGATAACATTTCTACTGACTGTATATTCATATGCAGAAGTGGTAAGGATTAGAGATACAGCAAACACAAATGATAAAGTTAAATATCTTCTTTATTTGAAAATATTTTCCCATTCCCCAAAAAACGTATTGTTCATAATCTCCCAGTATTCAGTGATCAAGCAAGTAAAAATAATGGTGAAACACAATACTAGGCTTGTTGAGGACTGAAACAAGAAGAGACAAATCAATTGCATAGAAAGTACTAATTCAGGCAAAATGAAGGAAGAGATTTTCAGAAAAAAGCTAATATATATATTTAAATATATAAATATATATGAATATATATATATATGTATATATATATATATATATATACATATACATATATATATATATATATATATATATATATATATATATATATATATATATATATATATATATATATATATATATATGTATGTATATATATCCACAAAGATGTTGATTTAAATTAGTTTGCTGATTCTGAAAATGGTTCCAATCAATTTGCAGCTTTAATGATTTCTCTTACAGTAGTTGCATCAACAAATAAATAAACATATATGTATATCTGTGTATATATATATATATATATATATATATATATATATATATATATATATATATATATATATATATATATATATATATATATATATATATATATATATATATATTTATTTATATATATATTTGCACTATGAGAAGTATAGTCAGTTCTTCTTAGGTAATTTCTCAAAGAAAATTAAACCAGTATGCAGGTCTTCAAATAGCTGTGTATACTATGTTTTCTTCGACTACGTTAGTGATTAAACTAACAATTCTGTCCTATTTGTAACTGGGCAACCTGTTGTAGTGTTCAGTAGGACACTAAGCATAGCAGCAAAATATTTAAAGGAAAGGGCTCTGATCAGTATTTATTTCTTTTTTATATTTCAAAATATTCCATTAGGGAGCTGCAGACCTCAATAGGTTACTGGATATTTACTTTCATTATCTCCTTATCTTAACTAATTTAACTGTGAAGTTGTCAGAGCACTGCAGGTGTTCCAAGGCTAAACAAGTTATACAAGAGAATCAGAATCTACAATGATGGCTTTCGTGCATTGCACTCAATTCCTGATGATTTAACAAATAGATCACCTATGATATGCCAACTGTGGTATGTTCAATAAGAATATGTTTCCAGCTGCAGACATAGAGGGGGTTTAAGGAGTTTGACAAACCTTACCCCCCTTCACAATTCAAAATGATTTTCTAGCAAAGAATCGTCACTTTTCATTTTTCTTTAGTTTTGCTTTGATAGATTTCCCTCTCAGTTAAGATGAAACCCCTAACCCACACAGACACCCTGGAGCTGCCCCTGATGCCAGTTATAATTCACAGAGAAGTCCTTGAAGGTCGTCACTGTACGGGGTTGACTGGGGACCAGTTTCCAGCAGCAGCTTATATTGGGTTCTGGCACCTGAAGTGTTTCTGTAGTTTGTTTGCCTTGACGCCGAGGTGCATGTGTTTGTTGAACTTGAGGCGCTGCATGTAGGCGAGATCTTTCACCTTCTGCTTGGCCAGGTCTCCTGAAATACACACACAAACAGCCAGTATGTAATACCATAACAAATAATAATAATAATAATAATAATAATAATAATAATAATAATAATGATAATAGTAATAATAATAATAATAATAATAATAATAATAATGATAATAGTAATAATAATAATAACAAGATAGACGCCAGTGGCGTCAAGAGGTTGATTCCTTGTATGTCTTTTTGTAGTTAATCATTTGCAATTTTTTGTTTTTTTAATATTTTGCTATTTTGAAATTTTTCTGATTTTTGTGTTTTTTCGTTAGTGGTTACAGACTGATACACACTTGTAATGCTGCTGATGATACTTACAGACTTTTTAATCAAAAACCAAGTTTGTGAATAGACAGTAATATCAGTTTGGAGCACTATAAAACATTTTCCTTTTTTATGAAATTCTTTATCTTTTTATCATACCTAATAGTGCCAAAAAATACATCTGAAACACATATCTTTCAAATTTTTCATAAGATTTCTATCTAAAACCCTCCCTCAAATATTTTCCAAAACTATAACCCACTTCTAGCTATCCAGAAACTTTGACAAACTCACCACCCACCATCACCTATCCAGTAGATCACCAAACATGAACGGGAAAAGCCCACATCCTGCACTGCAAATGACAGTCAACAAAACCCCACCAATAGCATGCTTGCCACAACTTACTTAATGCTGCCTGAAGAACTTTAGTCCGTGACTTACCCTTACATGAAAATGGCCAAACACTGCCAGAATGCAAACATGCACAGGGATCAACCTTATGGTCCCTTAAAGGGCATATGCCCCTGAACCATGTGATTTTGCTACCAGATGATGAATTATAGGAGCCAAGTTTGTGAACGGACATTAAATATCAGCTTAAAGCATTTTAAAAACTTTTCCTTTTTTTGAAATTCTTTATCTTTTCATCATACCTAATAGTGCCAAAAAATACAGCTGAAACACAAACCTTTCAAACTTTTCCCTGGGAGCATGCCCCAAGATCCCCAAACCTGGACAATGCACCCCTGGCAAAACCATACCGTCGTGGTGGCCGCACAGGAATTTAATAGCCCCTAAACTTAAAATCCTGGGAGCCAAATCTGCTCCTGTCTGAAAATGTTAAAGTCAATCACTGATGCATGTAACAAACTGACTGGCTGCCTGCAAATAACACCACATCAAAATCAAACATGTTGCCAACAGCCAAAAATCCACTCCCCCTTAACAGAGGCTTGTGACTCTCCCCCACAACACAAAATGTTAACACATAAGCTAAGTATATACAACAAAGCCCATGCATTAAAATAAGTGCCGGCTCTCAAATATTAAAAAAGACCAACAGTTAAACAGCGAATAAAAAATTTCATCATAACCTAAAATTCAGCACGCATAAATAAAATGCAACTTTTGACAAACTAAACTAATCACTAAGCCTATCCGCCAAATATAAACATGAACATTTTAACACACATACTTCAGAAAAAGAGAGCGATGGGGGGCGGGGTTAAAAATTTGACATCTGACATATCATCAAAGTAACACAAAACATTTACATGAAGATGGCCAAACACTGCCTAAAAGCAAACATGAACAGGGATCAACCTTATGTACCCTTTAGGGGCATATGCCCCTGGTTCATGTGATATTGCAACCAGATGAAAAAATATACGAGCCAACTTTGTGAAAGGACATTAAATATATGTTTGGAGCATTTTAAAACATTTTCCTTAAATTCTTTATCTTTCTATCATACCTAATAGTGCCAAAAAATACATCTGAAACACATATCCTACAATTTTTTCATAAGAATTCTATCTAAAACCCTCCCCCAAATATTTCCCAAAATTATAACCCACTTCTAGCTATCCAAGAAACTATGACAAACCCACCATCACTCATCCAGTAGATCACCAAACATGAATGGGAAAAGCCCACATCCTGCACTGCAAATGAGAGTCAACAAAACCCCACCAATAGCATGCTTGCCACAACTTACCTGCTGCTGCCTGAAGAACATTAGTCCGTGACTTACCTTTACATGAAAATGACCAAACACTGCCTGAGTGCAAACATGCACAAGGATCAACCTTATGGTCCCTTAAGGGGCATATGTTCCTGGATTATGTGATTTTGCTACCTGATGATGAACTATAAGAGCCAAGCTTGTGAATGGACATTAAATATCAGCTTAGAACATTTTAAAAAAAAATCAACTTTCTTGAACTTCTTTATCTTTTTATCATACCTAATAGTGCCAAAAAATACATCAGAAACACAAACTATTCAATTTTTTCCCTGGAAAAATGCTCCAAAACCCCCAAACCTGGACAGTTAAAACATTTCCCTTCCACTGAAATTCTTTATCTTTTTATCATACCTAATAGTGCCAAAAAATACAACTGAAACACATATCCCTCAATTTTTTCAAAAGAATTCTATCTAAAACCCTCCCTCAAATATTTTCGAAAACTATAACCCACTCCTAGCTATCCAAGAAACTATGGCAAACTCACCACCACTAATCCAGTAGATCACCAAACATGAATGGGAAAAGCCTACAACCAGCACTGCAAATGACAGCCAACAAAACCCCACCAGCAGCATGCTTGCCACAACTAACATGCTGCTGCCTGAAGAACTTTAGTCCGTGACTTACCTTTACATGAAAATGGCCAAACACTGCCTGAATGCAAACATGCACAAATATCAACCATATGGCCCCTTAAGGGACATATGCCCCTGGCCATGATCTTCCGCCACTAAAGCAGGTCCAGCACTACCAGAAACCCAATATGCATGCAATAATTATGTACTTAAACCTAAAATAGACTGATACACACTTGTAATGCTGCTGATGATACTTACAGACTTTTTAATCAAAAACCAAGTTTGTGAATAGACATTAATATCAGTTTGGAGCAATTTAAAACAATTTCCTTTTATTTGAACTTCTTTATCTTTTTATCACACCTAATAGTGCCAAAAAATACATCTGAAACACATATCTTCCAAACTTTTCATAAGATTTCTATCTAAATCCGCACTTAAAAAAACTTCCCTATTTTTGAATTTCTTTATCTTTTTATCACACCTAATAGTGCCAAGAAATACAACTATAAGAGCCAGTTTGTGAATGTACATTAAATATCAGTCTAGAACAATTTCAAAAAAAATTCCCATTCTTTGAACTTCTTTATCTTTCTATCATACCTAATAGTGTTAAAAAATACATCAGAAACACAAACTTTGTAATTTTCCCTTTATTTTGATCAGTATTTTCGTTTGTTTTGCATCTTGGGCGATACAAATGCAGGGAGATGCTGCCTGGGCCCGAGCACTGGGTTGAAGGGGTATGGGACCGGCATCGGCATCATAGGGTAGAAGCCTGCATACTTCAGGTCTGCTACTTCACTCATGTTGAGAAGAGTTTCTAGGGACAGAACTGCAGGCAGCACTAAACATCAGGTAGACTGAAGGTACATCAGAGAAATTCAATACACCATGCAACCTGAAAAAATAATCATACATACCATCAAAGCAACACAAAAATATCAACACAAAACATATCTCACCAAATGCAATCTTATATTATCACACCGACACAATATCTTCTTTAAACAGTAATTGTTTTGTTTGAGGGACAGTGAAGATTTGCATGGTTTCTATATTTTGTGGATGTGTTTTTATAAAATTGTATATTGAGTGATAGTTTTGTATTGATACTTTTGTATTTATTTCAATTTAATGTATGCTTACTATTTTGGGTTGTCAGGTGAATCAAGTTCCTATGATGCTCTTTGGTGTAGATGCAGTATGATGTCGAAGCCAGTTTCTATGAGTGCTGCCTGCAGTTATGTCCCTTGACACCCTTCTCACCATGAGTGAAAATGCAATCCTGAAGTATGCAGACCATTAACCCTGCCATCCCATGCATTCGCATTACATGCTCTTTGGGCTTATAAGTTTGTGACCAATAAATTATAACAGTACACACTTTTCCTGTCACCCAAAACAATTAAAATCATATCTTTATCTAAAATACAACAACAGTGAGAACGGAAGGGATGGCAGGGTTAAAGGTCTGCTAACTTCAGGACTGCATACTACACTCATGGTGAGAAGGGTATATATACTGACTGCTGAAATCGCGATAAAAATATTTACTACTTCCGTTTTTTTCAAAGTTGTTTTCTTACGATTGTGGGGATCAAAAAAAATCCACAAATGGGCAGGATGGATTATTTAGAGTCTGTTTTCTTGAAGTTGAAACTTTTTTTCCGGTTTTAGTGGCGAAATTAATAAGTAAATTTAGAATTTCGCCAGGGTTCCTAAATCAACATTCCAAAAAGCCGTTTTTGCCGTTTTTTTCCGAAGTCGCCATTTTTTTTCAAAAATTACAAATATAACCAACAAGTTATGATAATAGGGTAAAAGCCCTATTTGTTGCGAACACTTTGATGGGCCATTTGTAAATTTTGACCCAGAAACGGCGACGTGACAATTTATTGAAAAAAGTATGTTTTTTGTGTGAAATGCACACAATGCATATCAATGCCCTAATCTCGCTAATGTCAAAAAAATCAACTTCCGGTTGTAGCGAAAAGCTATTTTTTCGCTTCCAACCTGAAGTTGAATTAAAAAAATGATTGAATCAGATAGATGAGGATCTCATCTATCCAGGTAGGTAGTCATATTGTGATCGGGGGGTGATAGCTTGATGAAATTGACAGGAATCGGCGAGGTACCATTGAGAATGTACTCATCGCCATGGTCAACACGCCACCATCGATGCGTGTTGACAAATATCTCAAAATATTTTCGATTTTCCGAAACCAAAAGAATTAATCTTAATAATATAGATACTTGGCTTGTTAATTCTTTTGGTTTCAGAATTTTAGAGTTAGAGATGGCCACAAACGAAAGCTTTGAAATCGGGGTGCAAATTTCGTCAAACCCGATATTCAAAATGGCGGACCGTAACTCGCCAATGTAAAAAATACGTGAATGAACACGTAAGTAAAATAGTACAAAGAGGGATACAAATAGCCGCTCATTGGTTAATAAACCGCGGGAAAGAGTACCACGTGGTGTGACGGTGAGGCAGTGAGACCGCTCATTGGATAATTCACCAGAGACAAACCACGTGGTGCTGGGAAACCCAATCACGCACCGTCACGTGATTAGCCGATCGCATTAAATATGCAGAAAACCCACGCATGCGCATCCAACGGCCGCCCCACCAGACGCGCTACAGAAGCGTATTAGAGTGAAGAAAACATAAAGTATAAACACGTAAAAATCCACCAAAAAAAACTAGGCAACCCACAGAAAAAATGAAACAAACATTATAAACTACACACTCAACTCTAACAGAAACAATAAACAAAACGACCCCACCACACCCCACTCTCCAGATCATGTGGCTAGAATTTTCCAAAACAGCCATGTAAGACAACATAGGGAAAATGCATCAACCAGCTCCCAGGACCCCCCCCCCCCCGGGAATGTAAGACAACAAAAGCGAACTGAATAAAGGTTGTTGTACAACAACCTCTAATAATAATAATAATAATAATAATAATAATAATAATAATAATAATAATAATAATAATTATAATAATGATAATAGTAATGATAATGATAATAATAATAATTGATATTTGACAGGGCTCGAAATTAGCGGGTGCCGGGAGGCCATGGCTCCATCAAATTTTCCTGCGGCTCTCTCAAATTCCCGCAGGGAGTGCAAAAATGTACTGGTTTCAATACACAACTTTAGGTGGCTTTTGAAGAAGCAATTGGGCTCCCTGGAAAAAAGCTTAATTTCGCGCCCTGTTTGATATAGCGCCTTTTCCACCTATAATGTTCAAAAGCACTTTATGAAGAATGGTCAGTGGACAGATGTTTATGGTCCATACAGTTAAATAAACTCCTTTCAAAATAGCAATGTTTTCAGCTGTGTCTTAAGACACCCAAATATTTTTGTGAGGACTTTCTTAAAATGTCAACCTCAAGCATATAATTGAATTTTTTCATCATAGTACAATTCCCAAAACATTGTATAAGGATATTATGCCTTATTTTGGCAAGTTTATACATGTTTATTGATGAAATCTGAGTACATTGTGTTCCCACTTGAAAAATTGGATGCCCGAACATTTTACAATTGCCAATTTTGGGCACCCAGTTTCTAAATCCTGGCTAAGACCCTGGTGGGATCATCTGCGTGACCTGACAAGGATTAGGTCAACCATTAGGGGCACCTACCTGTGGTTCCCGTCCAGCCTATGGCTTTGTAATGAGACATGACATTCTTCACGAGAGACCTGTCGCCAACGCGCCTCCCCTGCAGGTTCTGCTTGTAGTAGAGAGCCAGCTCACGGTGCCCTATCCTGTTACCTGTAGAACAAAGAGACATATCATCTTAAAATAAAGAGCGGCGAGTACACCAGAATCACAGTTCAATCAGGTTCTGTTCACAGTAAATAGCCATTCACAATGTCCTATCATGTTACTGGATAGCAGTGTCCTACAAATTCTGTGGCAATGACACTCAAATAACTGCACTAGTAAAAGGAAACCTCTTTTCCCAGGGAGAGGAAGCCATTATCATGAATAGGTGGATTGTTTTATCAACATTTGTTTGTTTTAAGAATCAGTACAAGCATATCGAAGAAAGTGTTATGTAGAGCAGGAAACACCCACAAGATGGCAGGACAGCATATTCAAGAAAGTGTTATGTAGTGTAGGAAACACCCACAAGACGACAGGACAGCATATTCAAGAAAGTGTTATGTAGTGTAGGAAACACCCACAAGACGACAGGACAGCATATTCAAGAAAGTGTTATGTAGTGTAGGAAACACCCACAAGACGACAGGACAGCATATTTGAGAAAGTGTTATGTAGTGTAGGAAACACCCACAAGACGACAGGACAGCATATTTGAGAAAGTGTTATGTAGTGCAGGAAACACCCACAATATGACAGGACCGCATATTCAAGAAAGTGTTATGTAGTGCAGGAAACACCCACAATATGACAGGACAGCATTTTCAAGAAAGTGTTATGTAGTGCAGGAAACACCCACAATATGACAGGACAGCATATTCAAGAAAGTGTTATGTATTGCTAAAATCACTCACCAGATGGCAGGACGAGCTCATAGCTGTCGTCTTTTAACACCGCAGGTTCTGGGGCCTCTTCGTCTTCATTCCCATCATGCTCCATTCCTTCGGCGTTGTCGGCATCGGCATAGCTGCTCCTGAAAGGCCAACAAAAAACCATCAGTGGCTGAACCATTTCCACCCTGTCTTTCCCTCAGGGGCAAAAATAGTTGACTACTGTGCTTCCTTCTACCATTCCCAAGAAGCCAGGATTCAGTGGATTCTGCATATCTCAAAGAAGCTACATTCGGGGGTACTGGAGAATGGCTAATTTTTCCATATAACAATTTTCCCTAATTCCGTTTCTAATATTTCCGAAGAGAGGACTTATGTTTCTATTTCTGTTTCTAATTTCCCCAGATGTATATAGATGTTTCATTTTAGTATACCAAAGAGTATACCTGTCGCCAGTCTACTAAACTAAGGTCAGGATTTCTCTGTGTTTATCAAGTCCGAACTTGTACTGCATTGCTTTGTTCTGTATTATTTATTCCCATTTGAAAGCATTCACGAAAACGGGAAAGAATTCCACAGTAACCCATACTCCAGGATCCCATAGATGCCCTAGGTAAACTATAATAAATGTCTCTTTGTTCTAATGTCAAAATGCTTACAAATATATGCTGTATACCATGTTACTATTGCGGAAAGTTAATTACTAGTAATGCAGCCAGGATTCTGAAACTGGGTGCTCAAAAATGGCAATTGTAATTTTTGGGGGCGTCCTGATTTTTCATGGAAGACCATAATATACTCAGATTACAATCATAAACATGTATTTATTTCATGAAATAAAACAAAATGTCCATATACACTGCAATGGGGATTATATTCGGGTGAAAAGAATTCAATTTTATGCTAAAAATTCACATAAAATATTTTGGGTATCCTGAAAGGTGATTTTTGAGGGTTTGGGTGTCCAACTAACGCCCTGCCTGCTAAGACTATGCTAAAGGCAGTCAAAAGCTTGGTGAAGTGAAATTATTTTTTTTGAAAAAAGGTCTATAACTGATTATTTAGTCCTTATCAAGACCCATAACATACATTTTTTTTATGATTTATCAGCATGCAACGTAACCACTTGCCCCGTTGCAAGTGAATTCGGCACAAAACGGCTATCTGGTAAGCTGAACAAGAAAAATTAATCAGAAACTAACAAACAACTCTTTTTCAGATATTTCTCCATTCTAAGATGTCTAACCATACTTAGTTCTATATTGGCTCACCAAGCGTCCAGCATGGGTTCATTTGGATTCCTATGATTCTGACTGACCAGGGTGACCACCACTGGCGCAAACTATCAACAGCAACTAAAACTAACACCTAAATATTGAGCAAAAGATAGACCAGAACAAAGAAAAGCAATATTCAAGTAAATCATAGACTAGGAGCTAGTCTAGGTTATTTTTTAGGCCTTACCTGTAGTCGTAGTAGTCTGAGTACTCGTAGAGGGCGTCGCCTTCGCGGTTGAGCCGGCAGTGCCCCTTATCCACCATGTGGTTCTTGGCCGCCTGTGCACTGTAGAACGCCTTGCCTCGGTCGTTACACCATAGGCACATGCAGCCCACCCCAACCTTCTCCCCTGTAAGCAAAACAACATGTCAATAGGGATGCCTCGGTCGATACACCATAGGCACATACAGCCTACCCCAACCTTCTCCCCTGTAAGCAAAACAACATGTCAATAGGGATGCCTCGGGCGTTACACCATAGGCACATGCAGCCCACCCCAACCTTCTCCCCTGTAAGCAAAACAACATGTCAATAGGGATGCCTCGGTCGATACACCATAGGCACATACAGCCTACCCCAACCTTCTCCCCTGTAAGCAAAACAACATGTCAATAGGGATGCCTCGGGCGTTACACCATAGGCACATGCAGCCCACCCCAACCTTCTCCCCTGTAAGAAAAACAACATGTCAATAGGGATGCCTCGGTCGATACACCATAGGCACATACAGCCCACCCCAACCTTCTCCCCTGTAAGCAAAACAACACGTCAATAGGGATGCCTCGGTCATTACACCATAGGCACATGCAGCCCACCCCAACCTTCTCCCCTGTAAGCAAAACAACATGTCAATAGGGATGCCTCGGTCGATACACCATAGGCACATACAGCCTACCCCAACCTTCTCCCCTGTAAGCAAAACAACATGTCAATAGGGATGCCTCGGGCGTTACACCATAGGCACATGCAGCCCACCCCAACCTTCTCCCCTGTAAGAAAAACAACATGTCAATAGGGATGCCTCGGTCGATACACCATAGGCACATACAGCCTACCCCAACCTTCTCCCCTGTAAGCAAAACAACATGTCAATAGGGATGCCTCGGTCGATACACCATAGGCACATGCAGCCTACCCCAACCTTCTCCCCTGTAAGCAAAACAACATGTCAATAGGGATGCCTCGGTCGATACACCATAGGCACATACAGCCTACCCCAACCTTCTCCCCTGTAAGCAAAACAACATGTCAATAGGGATGCCTCGGTCGATACACCATAGGCACATGCAGCCCACCCCAACCTTCTCCCCTGTAAGCAAAACAACATGTCAATAGGGATGCCTCGGTCGATACACCATAGGCACATACAGCCCACCCCAACCTTCTCCCCTGTAAGCAAAACAACATGTCAATAGGGATGCCTCGGGCGTTACACCATAGGCACATGCAGCCCACCCCAACCTTCTCCCCTGTAAGCAAAACAACATGTCAATAGGGATGCCTCGGTCGATACACCATAGGCACATACAGCCCACCCCAACCTTCTCCCCTGTAAGCAAAACAACATGTCAATAGGGATGCCTCGGTCGATACACCATAGGCACATGCAGCCCACCCCAACCTTCTCCCCTGTAAGCAAAACAACACGTCAATAGGGATGCCTCGGTCGATACACCATAGGCACATGCAGCCCACCCCAACCTTCTCCCCTGTAAGCAAAATAACATGACAATAGGGAAGCCTCGGTCGTTACACCATAGGCACATGCAGCCCACCCCAACCTTCTCCCCTGTAAGCAAAATAACATGACAATAGGGATGCCTCGGTCGTTACACCATAGGCACATGCAGCCCACCCCAACCTTCTCCCCTGTAAGCAAAACAACATGTCAATAGGGATGGATACTAGTGTTTGGAATCGGTCACAATTTTCAAGAGCGATCACCGGTCCATCTGTATGACCGATGATCGATTAATAATCGAAGTTGTGCACACGCGGTTTTGCATGCCGCCATTACTATTTACCCTGAGTCATAAAGTGCTGCTTCAAAACACTTCTATATGTCATATGCGGTACCCTATGACGCAAGGTAAATAGAAATGGCGGCAGGCACCAACATAAGTTTCAGAACTAACTTTCCTTGCCGGGCAAGTAGTTAATGATTTCTACTTGCCCAACATGATTTGTGGCTTGTCCGAAATAAGTTATAACATATTCTTGAATGGCATGTATCATTTATCAAGGATTTAATAATTTGAAAACCATTTCCTTTTTTATTTTGTTGCATAGTTTGCATATGTCTATGTATTTGTGCTGAATTTTCTATATAAAAATGTGTGGACTGCTCAGAAAATGAGCTTGTCTATTCAGGCAAGTGGAAACTAAAATGTACTTGCCCGAAGGCCATTTTTTCAAAAATGCACTTGCCGGGGCAAGCGGACAAGTACTTATTTCGGACCCTGGGCGGCATTGAACGCTCAGAGAGGTGGATCTGGCTTCATCCACCCCTCTTGAGCAGTCCCGCGGTGTTTCCTGATGGGTGGGGCCATAAACAGGTAAATAAACTTATGTTTCACAGTTTTTACTGGCCGGATGGACTACCGAAAGTCCACCCATCTTTTTTGAATGTAATTTTTATACATGTTCATTTTATTGTTCGAACATGGAAATTGCGTTAGATCATCATAATCGGAAGTACAAACAAATGCTGCTTGGCATGTCCGAACAATCGGAAGAACACTTATGGATACCTCTGAAAACAAAATGGTACAGTATCAATGAAACTGTACAGTATTCTAACAGCACTGTTTACAGTATTTTATTGCATTATTAACTTATAAATTTTTGTTGTGAACAGTCATGTTTACGATCCAGGATAATCCTTAACCCATTAACACTCAGAGCGGCAAAAACAGGCCTGACAATTTTGGATATATATTTCTAACAAAAGCACTTTTTTGCAAAATAATTGAAGGAAAAATGTAAAAGAGCGGTCAACCAACAACTCTCCTTCAAATATTTTGTTAACTTTTGTTTTATTCCCAAGTTATTTTGAAAAGTATCAGAGTAGCAGATGATAATTTCTAGTGGACCTCTGAGTGTGAATGGGTTAATAAATGATAACTTCACAGTGGTTAGTATCATTAAGAGAACCTTAAAGGAATGAAAGGGTACGATTCAGTACTTTTTGAAATGATATCAGTAGTGTCATTATTATTAATTAATTGATATTTCATATATAAAGGCCTTTCTAACTAAATGTTCCAAGGTGCTGTTATATAAATCAAAATCATTGCATATTCCTGAGACTCCTAGCCGTGACTTCACGCAACCAGGCGCCATCTGGAAGTGGACTTTTCTCGAGACAGAGAGGTTTTGTCTTACCTAGATAGGAGATGAGGCCCTCCAGGTCGCTCAGGTACTCCGTGTCGGGCAGGAAGAAGCTGTGTGACATGCTCATGTGCTTGATGTTCTTCTCGAGACTGGCTGAAACATGGCTGCAGAAGAGGCACTCCTCCATACCCAGCGCCCCCTCCTCCCAGTCATCGTCATCATCATCATCATCCTCAGCCATCTCCACTGCAAACAAACGCGTGAAATATTACTTCATACACAGGGAATCAATATACAGGGAATTCAAATTTGAAATTTCAGTTATCTTCACTTTTCCTGACATATTGTGGCAAGATTGTGACTAGCTAGTTCTTATTGATGAGCCAAAGTGGTTGATAAAAACCACCACCTAACCCCAAGTAAATGGCTTTCTTTCTTCTCGTATGACCGCAGCCTGGTTTAGAGCCAAGGCAGTGGAGAGAAACAGCAAGCAGTCAGTGGTAATGCCCTAGACCACTTAGCTATGAGGGCCAGCACTCCATATACAGGGAGCAGATTTCAACGTCTACTAACTACTAAACGGTACAATACCATTTCATATACAGAAATGCAAAATTAATTGCGACCAAATACAATACCAAGTCTTATATAAGTAACAGGGGAGTCAATTTCAACAGAAACCAAGCATTAACAATCATGGGTCATGTGAGAAAGTTCCCAATGACTTGGGGCAAGGCAGCACTAGGTTTATGCCCGCTACTCTACTATCCTTTACAACTTAAAACAGGCTTGTCAAAATTTTACCTTAATTTGCCAAAACAAGTGATGATAATCAAACTTCCAAATTTTAGAAAGAGGGCCGCTTAGAAAAGGCTTGAGAGGGGCTTCTAGGTTTTATGTACTACTAGCCCTGCTAGCTGACTGCTGGCCTGGAGCACTAACTGGCTTAATCATCCAATTAGGGATTGGCACCGTTAGAAGTTTCAGGATTCGCTAAAATATTGATATTTCCTTAATGATATAATATCTAGACAATGTGTTTAACACAACTTCCTGCCTCACGAAGATTTAAAAATATTTTTTTTAGCACAGTCTACTGCACTTTCGGTAATAAATAGCGAACTGCTTAGATATCCAGGTAGCTAACAAGTCAATTTAATATTGTTGAGCAGTACCTATATCACACATCTTAACCGATACAATACCTTTTCAGATTTGATATCAATATTTGGTATTGTGTCAAGTACTGGTACCAATCTATAATATGATGAAGCGTGGCTTCAACGACGAGCGAAGCTCTAACCCTTTCAATGCTAAAGCTACTTTCACCCAAAAAATAAGGATGCAAAGAATTTTGAATACCAACTAAACCCTGTCATGCTGGTATTCATTGGATAATAGAGTACTCTCAGATGAGTACCCATATCCCAAGGTTACCATTAATCGTTGTTGTTTTTTTAATGATTTTGTATTGGCGAAATTAGCAACCAGCAGCGCAAGGGTTAACATAGCTGCAATCTTCTACCCGTAGTGCCAGCATGTATTGCTAGCTATATAGTTAATGCTGAAAAAGACAATGGCACGCGTGTATCACATACGCAATTTGGCGCCAGTTCCTAAGGAAAATAAACGCTGCACGTCACAACAAACGCCCATTTCCATTGCTGAATTAGTGCATAGGTTTCATGGTATAATGCGTATATTTCTCTTTTTTGTCCTCAACCGTGGGTGGTTAAAACATATCCATAGTTTATATTTTGTAGAACAGAGAACTGGGCCTGGGAACGAGCATAACAAAGCTCAGTGTTTACCTATTTCACGTGACTCTGACGTCACTTCCTTTTTAACAGCAGGACCCGGACGTCCAAAAATTTGGTTGATGAAAAATGAAGGCCATCGTCCTCCTGACAACAAAGAAGTATCTTGCGCATTACCAGCCTGCGAGCTGCACTCGTTATTATCTACACCACTATGAGGACCTTGTCTTCCAACTTACCATCATCTTGCGTTGAACTACCAGCCTTTTGCTTTGATTTTACCGGTGATGACGACGACCCACTTGCTTCTTGGTTGACCTTTGAACTGTCCTTGTTATTGACCTGATTCTGATCCTCTCTCAAGGATTCGTTTCTCGCATTCTTTTCTAATACTTTCACGTTTTCATCTAGAACTGTGAGTCCTTTTTCTTCATTTTTCTCATTTCTCTTCTGTATGATGGCCTGTCGTTTCTGTTCCTCTTTGCTCTCTGCTTCCTTGTGTTTCTTCGACTGCAAGTGATTCTCGTAGGCATTCCTTGACCGGAAGGGTTTCTTGCAGAGCTTACACTGCTCAGATGTGTCCTTCCCCACTTCAGCGACCTGAGTACATACAAATGCAAACACACTCAATTAGCACCAGAGCCTACTAATATTGAGTATTTTCTATATTTTCTAATATCCTGGGCGAGCTTAAGAAGTTCTAAAGGCAGTTTAACCCATACACACTCAGAGATCCCCTAGAAAGTACTGTCTGCTACTTTCATACTTTCCAAAATAACTTGGGAATAAAGCAAAAGTTCACAAAATATTTGAAGGAGAGTTGTTGTTTGACTTCTCTTTAACATTTCTACTTCAACTATTTTCCAAAAAAACGGTTTTGTTAGAGAAAAAATTCCAAAAGTGTCAGGCCTGTTTTGGCCGCTCTGAGTGTTAATGGGTTATCATACATGTATACTTGTCTAACAAGCAAGACTATCAATTTTGAAATATAAATTTCATTTTTTTTTTTGCAGACAAATAAAATTACCGTTAAGAACCAAAACTTAATGGTATCGAATACATCTGTTCATTAACCTTTTAATAATGTCAGTTTCCTCATTGAGTACTAAGAAAATTCCATGATTGCAAAACCATTGCCAGGAGGCTTATAACTAGTTATAACATGTCAAGTAATTGCTTATCAAAATTGGTGATTATTCACTGATAACTAGTTTTTTAGGGGGCCAAGGTGCAGTAGCAGTTTTTGAGTCTACAAACTGAAAACATGAAGTAAAGGATTAAGAAAGGCCAATTCACTTAAGAATCTGTCTGGATATTAATTGAGTTCATGGTGTATCATCTTGTAATCACTCATCAATTCATGAAGTTATTGTGAGAGATGAAATATGCACGATCTCTTAAAAACGAAATTTTAACAAATTCTAAAATTGATTTCTTGGTATATAGTAGGATCGGGTAGGTTAAAACACACTAGGCACTAAGTAGCAATTTCTTTTGGCTTTGTAACAAATGTCACTAGTCTGAGAAATATTTTGGAAGGCAGATGTAATGATCTTTGGGTCAAAATAGCCTATCAATGCATCATTGATATTTGTGTTAAGAGTTAGAGACAATCTGTTATTTTTTAGGCATTTTACGGACCATTCAAAACTGCCTAGGCCTCAACAAGCAAGGGCATCATTCATGCAGCCGAAATGATGAAGAATTACATAGCACCTAAGATGAAGAAAAGAATTGATATGTACTTATGTAGCGAGATACCAATTACAATATGTGCGCTATAGTGAATGCCTGGGGTCTGGAATCTGGGCTAAGTGTGACTTGACTAGGAGGCGAAGACCAGTGAGGGCTCTCGTATCGTTAAGATCAATTACAGAGAAACTTGCGCGCCAGCATGTGCAGAACTGACTTAGGGGCTATTTGCTGCAGCCAGCCTGTTGAGGTTGACTGACTGGTTTCATATCCAGTTATCCACTTGTTTTTCAGTTATCTTAGCTAGAACATACCTGCTCTCTTTGTTCCAGCACCCTCTGGTGGAAAACCTCGGCACTAACAGGAGGAAGCTCCGCCACCTTCCTCTTGAGGTTATAGCGATGCCAGTCTGATTTGTAGTGGCTCCTCTGCGTCTCTGCATCACCAAACACCACTCGGCAGTTGATACATGTGTAGGCGGACATGACCTCCATCTAGAGATCTACCAAATGGTACTGGAGAAGAAAAAACAGTTTGAATGTAACAACTTAAATATCTTCAAATATATTAGCTCATTTGTGTCTTCACCAGTCCACCCAAAGCTGTCCTGACTATCTATCTGGCTTGCTCTCATGCACTGGATAGTTAATTGAATCACCTGTTATCATTATGGGGGGGGGGGGATGGATGGTAGGGCAGTGTGGGACTAACACCTGCAAAAGTTGCCCCAGGGGGTCGGGACATGAACATTTAGTGCACAAACCTCTGATAGCCAGGCCTGAATGCTGGAACAGTCCTCTACAAACGTCATTTGAACAGCCATAATTATATAATGCTAACCTGATTCTTAAAAGGTAATCAAGGATCAGCCATTGCCATCATTTAAAGGGAGCTGCTGAATGGTACCATTCCCAAGGTTTCTAGGTCATCATTTTTTACGACTGCAATTCTGGTAAGTACAGGTGAACTTGGATATGACGGACTCGATGGGACCAGGAAAATTGGTCCGTCATATGCAAAATCCGTCGTATGTACATATGACGAATACTTGATATGCATCGGACTGGGACCAAGCATATCGTCTGTCATATGCAAAAATCTGTCGTACAGTGGTCCGTCATATCCAAGTTCACCTGTATCAGAATTGTTTATAACATTTCAATTCTAGGAGGTCCCAGAATTGTGCAATTCCGGTACGTACAAGAATTGTCTGAATATACAATTTCGGTGCAAGTATTTATTCCAGAATTGTAACTACATTTCTGGGACGTACAAGCAGGGTTGGGTTTACGCCGCCTGAAACCTATTTCTGGCAGGACAGTGCCAGAAACCTAGTTTCCGGCGCCGTTTACTAGTTTCCGGCGCCAGAAATGCCAGAAACTCTAGAGATGTGATTTAACATATTAATATGCTTGAAATGGAAGAATTAATGATAACTAATGGTGACAGAAAACAAAACAATATATGTATATATATATATATATTTATGTATATAACTATACCAATTTAATAGGTCAACTGAACTCTATACATTTGAATAACTACATAGACATCTAGAAGATGAATTGGTATCCATATCAGATGGTATCTGCTTATTTACTGCTTCATTTGGAATTGCTTCATATCATACAATAGGTGGATAGTTAATGTCATGTAATACTTGTATACTGTTATAATATGCATATAACTTTGAACCTCATCCGAGCTTTAAACCACAACTGTCTTAGCACAAAGTCACATCAATATTTACATAGGAAATCTTAAGAGGCATACACTCTATGCTGCAATAGATAAAACAAAATCCCTAGGCTGGCTTTCCAATCAAGAACTGCAATTATGACCCTAAACAACATTCACACTGACCTTGTCAATCATGGTTTGCATTTCTCATACAAAGAAATGCAATTAGGAACTTGAAGAAATGTAAGGTTAACATCCATACACCCTGTCCACCATTGTTAGAGTGTTCTCTCATAACATAAATTACACTGTCCAGTCAGTTTGGCTTGTACAATTAACCCATTGAGAACTGACAAAACTGCTCACAAATTGCAATTATGTGAGTGGACATGTAGATTATCCACACTCTCAGGCCACCATTGTTTAAGTTTTTCTTTCACCATGAATTATAGTGATCAGGCACATCTGAATCAACAAGCCATTTAATGAATAGATTAAGATTACCACTGTGACCCTTACAAACATTCTTCTCAAGACATGCTAAATATAAACTTGAAATCCACAATTATCATTGTTTAAGTGTTCTGACATGAATCACATAGGTCAGGTACTTTGGCACAGATCAGGACTGACAATGAATCTGATAATTAGTAACCATATATGACTTGTATGTAGTCATTGAGAGTCTATGCACACATCTAGCAGTATTCTGACCATTTTGATGGGGAAAGAAAACTAATTTTATGTTTTGTGCTTTACGTCATTCAGTTTCTGGCGAATTAAGTGCCAGAAATGCCAGAAACCTATTTCTGGCAGGACGCCAGAAACCTCTTTCTGGCAAGGTATAAACCGTCCTTCGGCGTAAATTGCCAACCCTGCGTACAAGGAATTGTCCGTGATTTATTTTCCTGCTTCTTAGTAACTTGAACATTGTCGCTAATATTCAATAACATTCAATTCTACCCAAAATACCTAAAACATTGTGGCAAAGTACTTGAATAAGGGCACCATTACGCCGGCAGGTTAAAAAATCCTCAGACAATTCTGGTACATCCAAGTATTGTCTGAATTAACAATTCTCGTACACTTCACATACTAGAATGGTTCTGACTATTCTGGTATGTTCTAGAGTTGTTTGCTGGGAACAATTCTTGTACTGCCAGAATTGCAAAATTATCTGAACAACTCTCGTAATTTACCAGAATTGAGATCGGTATTAAGTACAAGATGACCGGTTTCTGTATATTATGTCCCCTGTGCTACGGGTTGTGCCCCCCCCCCCCCCCCCCCCCTCCCACCCCAAATTTAGTGAATAGCCTTTAGAAGGTAATATCTTCCTTAATGCCTTGCCTTTTAAACGTGTCACCCAAAGCAGTTATTCAGTGACAAAATTATGTCTCATTTTTAGCGTTGCATACCAGTTCTCAGGTATTGAGATTCATTTGGAAAAAGACAGGTATTTTACCGTTTCGTAGAGAACTGGTGCTAAAAGGCATTGTTTCGTTTATGATAACAAGCCTTTATTTCTGTATATATACAAGTTGTAACAACGGAATTGGTGGCACTAAGTTGACTCGGTTAACTTTGTCAATGTTCGTTGGTTCTGTTCAAATTTCAATTCTTTGTTACTACTATGTTGATTATCATTATTGAACCTTAAACCATAGAGAATTGAGGAACAGAACTACACATTTTAGCAATTGAAACTCGTAACAACTTCAAGGCCATGGAAAAAGTACCGTTTCACTGTTAACGGTACCGATACCACTGGTATCGTTTCGCCAGTATTAGTATCAGTATGGTACAGTTTTGTGTTAACGGTATGCAACCTTACTCTTTAGTATGTACTTAACACATTTACACCTTTAGCTATATACTATAGATATATATGGTATCATATCAGGGGCGGATCCAGGGGGGGTTCGAGGGGTTCGTCCGAACCCCCCCTGGCTGGTGAGTCATGTTGCACCACCACGCCACCTGTGGACAAACATCAAAACTAATTGCTTTTCCTGCCGCGGCGACCAGTTGCAATTTGCAATTCTGTCCACGTCTTTTGTTTCCCCAGGCCCTGAGTAGGCAACAGGCTGATTGGTGTCAGCCAGGTGTAGGTCCGAGTGGATGAACATCCTGCTCGAGGGGATTATCCGCCTTGAACCAGCGGATACAGAATTACATGATTCTCGAACCTCTAGATCACTTGATTCATTCCTTAATCTAGCGGATACAGAATTACAGTCCAGTCGATTGCAGACTAAGAATAGCTTGGGAAACCTGAAATCTGTTAGGGGAGGGGGGGGGGGGGGGGGGGGTTCGTTGATTCTCAAACTTCTAGACCACTTGATTCCTTAGTCTAGCGGATACATAATCACAGTCCAGTCGATTTCAGACTAAGAATACCTTGGAAAACCTGATGTTTGTTAGGGGAAGGGAAGGAGGGGGGTCGTTTATTCTCAAACTTCAAGATCACTTGATTCCTTAGTCCAGGCAAAGATATATAGATTACAGGTCACTGGTCCAGCGGATACAGACAGTCCAGTCCAGTCGTTTGCAGACTAAGAATAGCTTGGAAAACCTGATGTTTGCTAGGTGAGGGGGGGGGGGGGGGGGGTTAGTTGATTCTCAAACTTCTAGATCACTTGATTCCTCAAACCCCTATTGAAAATACCTTACTAATAGCCAACAGATACATGAATAACCACATCTTAACACCTTTTGAGGTGGCTTAACCCATTTGCATCTGAAGTGCAAAAATGGTCAAACAACTTTGGGCGTAGAGTATTATTTGTAAAAAGGTTGAATAGAAATGGTTCAGTCAAATTAGAAGAAAAAATGAAAGCGTTGATTTCTGAGAATTCGACGAGCGCAGAGGGTGAAATTTACTGAATGACTCTCATGACTGGTGTTTAGTCATATCACAAATGAAAGAGTGTCTCCAATTGAACCCCCCCCCCCCCCCCCCACCAGATGCATGTATTGCAATTACGCTAACATCAATTAAGCATAGTGGGCAACAGTTCTTCCCCTCATCCCCAGGGTCTTCACATTGTTAAATCTCTCCAAAAGGTAAAATATATTTCTTAAATGTTTGAAAGTGTAAGAGGTCCGTTCAATCTTGCGACCAAAATTAGGACAATGTGGCATCACCAAATTCGATTTTGCATATCATGATTGATATGAAATGTTTATATTAAAATTTCACTCTTACTCTATTAATTTTGTTATATATCTTATGAGATTATTATTATTCTTATATCTCGTATGAAATCATTATTTTTAGCTCTCTGCAGTTGACTCCTGGTGGTGTTTTTATAAATAATTGTGAGTGGCGCCACCAGTGTCACTTTTTGGAACTACATTGAACCCCCCCTTCTTAAATCCTGGATCCGCCCCTGCATATATATGTATTGTATTTATTTTGAGTATGTTAGAGCTTTAAATCTATGAATATATATATGTATATATATATATATATATATATATATATATATATATATATATATATATATATATATATATATATATATATATATATATATATATATATATATATAATGTAGCATAGATCTACTGTTTACAGTCAAATTACTGTAACTGTTGAAGATATGATTGACACTTTTGACAGGCGCACATATGTCACATTATCCGGCAATACGTAAAAAAAGCCTTCTAACTATTTCCATAGAAATCAAAGTTATTTACAAAGAGGAACGTACCAGCTGCAGTCTCCAAACTCAAACTAAAGAATATTACTCCTGAGTCCTTGCAGGACACTCGTGCTCGTGTATTTCTAAAATATTGTGCAACATGACAAGTGCTCGTTTTTGTATGTGAACAAAGATGGTTCAATGGATGTAGTAAATTTCAATATAAAAGAAATAGATACTATTTAACATAAATGAATGAATATATGTATCTTTAAATCCCTAAAGTACTACCACCGATAGAGAAAAAAACTTATTTTTTCTCCGGTGCGGTATAGAAAAACCATCTAACCAAAAGCTGTTTTACTCTTTGGCATGAAAACGCACTCCACAATAATCCCACAATGCACTTCGGATGCAGCGCCCCCTGCCACTTCCTCTTTTAACCTACCACTCTCGAAAATGGTTAGTCGATATTACTGAATCTCACAATCCAATCCATCTCTCTTTAATAAAAATGTGTACATTAAATAAATTGAAGTAGTGGTAAAGTGATCTTAGTAAGCTACGTGATGGTTAAGTTATTTATGATTTTTTTCGCAAGAAATTCCAGTAATTGCATATTTTATTGTACTTCTCTATTTTCGTCCGGTGTTTATCATCGCGGCACTAGCCTGTATTTTGGTGTGCTTGCTAACTTCCACTCCTACAATATTCGTTTTCTGCACACTGTAGAAAGGATATATATCTTGTCAAATAGACATATCTGTCTCTGTCCGTCGAGTCTCAAACGTAATGTTTAGGCTTATGAGTCGTTACACTCGGTGATTTCTGTCAACAGTTTTGCTTGACAATGACAGCCTTGTGATGGGATTTGTTGGACTCAAAATCACATGTTGATTATTTACACTTGAATTTTTCATTTCATGGGTTTCTGTCATCGACATTGTCGACTGTAATATTATGTTTACTTGTTTAGGGTACACTTGTTGTGGTCACCTGGTTTACTTTCAAAATAAGGAAACTACAAAGCATTTGCCCCTTGCTCTATTTGGTTCATTCAAATTTGATATTGAAAAGGGTACTAATTTGATTGGACTTAAGATTGTGTGACAGGGTGGGTTGGCTGTTTGAATCAATGCCACTTGCCCTCCCTCAACCATAAGATACTAAACACGTCAGTGTGTTTTGCATCATTGGAGGGCTTAAAGCGTAAACAATACTTCAATCTCATACACGTACCTAGGTGCACACAAGGTTGGAACCTTATTTTCATTGATTGAGGGGTAATTCAAAATAACTAATTTTAGTCCTTCCCACCATGTTGTTGAATCTCATAAATAAAAGGCATAATGGGTGTTCTGGAAGGTTGTCTTGTTCCAATTTACTACTCCATTAGGCTTTGATCATTTCTTCCACTAATATGATTTTTCTCTGCATCTCTTCAGGCTAAGCGCACCAAGAAGGTGGGAATCACCGGAAAGTACGGTACCCGTTATGGTGCCTCCCTCAGGAAGACCGTCAAGAAGATGGAAATCACACAGCATTCTAAATACACATGTGGATTCTGCGGCAAGGTAAGTGTATGGTACTCAGAAAGTCATAATGTACAATTTTCAACTCATGTCGGCAGCAGCTCAAAACAGCATGGCTACTAGAGTACCTAATAGGTGGTGTGTTTCCCATAAGGCTCTTAAAGCATCTTTTGAATATACCAAGGAGAAATCTTAAGCAGAATATTTACTATTCTCCTTCAAAATTTCATTTGCAAACATTCTTTATAGGCTTTTAACTATTGTGTGCAAAAAATGGGTGCCCGTATGAGGTTCCTCTGGTATCCCTATAATCAACCCTAACATCCAGTTTCTTGAGACCCCTGGCCCTCAAACTAGCAAGGGTACCTGAGGGAGAGCGAAAAACCCTTTCTTGGTATTAAATTCATGAGTAGAACAATACATATTGAATCAGATTAGAGATAAAAGTTAGGATCTCTTGAATAAATTCTTGTGAGGCGTGTGATGATTATCCTACTACCACCGTATGAAGTGATGATTTGAGAATATGTATCTGATGCTTCACGCTATTAAGGTCAATAAATTAATATTAAATTTTTTAAATTAGCAAAAAAAATCTTGCAATCAACCATTAAATATTCATTTTCCAGCATACATATATTTATTCATACTGCTAGATATTTGTCTCCTAGCTGCTGGCAGAAAGCCAGAAACTATCTTTCTTGCTGTATGTCAAGCTGTAAGATCCCTGGTCCCTGAGTATAAATGACTGCTGTGGTTAGAAACTCCAATGTCCCCTTCATATTCTAACCTTAATTATTAGGTGAAGTTTTATACTCCTGCTGGGCTAACCAGTCATTTGGTGGGGTGTTACTTGTTAAGTTGTGTTTAAGATGGGTTGATAATTTGGAACTTGAGCTGTTAGAACTTTGGATTGAGGCATATGATGATTATCCTACTACCACCGTATGAGTGAAATGATTTTAGAATGACTAAATCTGATGCTTCATGACATCCGTGCTCTAAGTAAGGGTTGGAAAACAGACAATCATAGTGCTTAGATAATTGATATATTCTTGACCAGCTAATTTGTGTGCCCGCCTTGTTTGGGGTGAGTTTAGATGGCCAATTATGACCAGATGTTCTGCTGGTTAAGACCCATTTACGATGATTATTAATGACCCAAATATGCTTTAAGAAAAGGTGTCAGTGCTAGGTATTATTTCAGAAGCCTGTCTATAAGTAACCTTTAGTACTTATCCTGGTCATGCTTTTTGCCCCAGACAGTACTAGGGATATGATTTTATTTGAAGTGTAGCAACAAGTAGTCCTAGACTAACAGGGGCAAATGATATATATCTTGTTTATTTGTATATATATATTTTAGCCTTAAATGGCCATTGGCCAAAAATGGTTGCTTATTTTACCAATGTTCAATGACTATTGGCCAAAACATATTCTCCCAAACTAACAGTCACCAGAAATCTATCCCTACCTAACCCATAAATCCTTCAGATATATTGTGACTAACTTGATGGATGTTATTTTCAAAAATATTGAAGGTTCGAATGACATTCTGAAAATTACTTTAAGAAATAAGAAAATTCCATCATTCACCTTATGACAGGGTTGGGTTTCTTCCGGAAGAAACCTATTTCTTCCAGGACGATGGAAGAAACCTGGTTTCTTCCATATTTTTCCGGTTTCTTCCGGAAGAAATGGAAGAATCATAGAATGGGAGCTATGATAATAGTTGAGATCTTTTTCCAATAGTTTTCCATACAATAAGTTATGTTTTAGGTTTCCCCACCATTTTTGCACTCTTGGTGCTTATGTCTATTTTGACCCTATACATGCTCAGTTCTTATAGTTAACCATACGCAAATGGGTGTAAAAGTGAGATAACACCCTCTTAACCCATTCACATGTGAATCATACACTTGGCCTTATATTTCTCTTATAGAAATATCTTGATAACAAAGCAATAGTTTGAGAAATATTTGGTTGTAAGTTATTCTTACTCAAGATTGTGTTTAGCAAACACTTTTCTCTGTTAGTTCTCATACAATAAGCAATGTGCTAGGTTTCCACACCATTTGTGCACTCCTGATGCTAATTTGTGTTGATTGAGCTGATCACTGTTCAGCTATCTCTGTCTAATGACTTAATCTTTCTTTATAACTTGAGCACAGACACTAATTACAATTGGATTAGTTTCATGCCCAGGTTGCTGGTCCATTATGTACACAGAATTCACACAAACTATGGATGTTGAAAAGTAGCATTGAACTATGCACTCGGTTCCTTTCTAATAGCAATTTTGAACAAAGGGATTAACTACACAATTAGGGGCCCAACATTTGCACTTGACCTATATGGGGGTAACTTATAGTACAGATACTCCTTTCCCCTTAACATCCTATAGAGCAGAAGACAAGTTTGGCTGCTTTTTCTACCCCGAGACGGTTGCTGATCTTTTTGTGGATGCTGTGAGTCCAAATGATGGAAAGACTCAGTAAATATATGCAGATGATGCACAAGCAGAGTGAAGCTGTATCATAAGTTCAACTACTCCCTCTGGCAAAGCAGAATGCTGCTCATTTGGTGTCATACTATTCCTTTTCATCAATGAAAAATTCTACGAAAAGGAATGGAAGAGATAGGTTTCTTCCGAACTGTGGAAGAAATGGAAGAAACATATTTCTTCCAGGACGGAAGAAACTGTATTTTTCCATGGAAGAAACCGCCCGTCGGAAGAAACTGCCAACCCTGCCTTATGATGGGACTTTCTATATAAATGATACTTCAGAACTCAGTTGTGATTATGAATGATAATGAAGCACATGATGATCATCTTACTACCACCGTATGAGAGTAATGATTTTATGAACACTACCTGACGCTTCTCATTATCACACACATAGATTCGTTAAGAGAGTAACAGTCAAACATATTTCACACTTCATGAGATATTTTTGCGTTGGTGCCTATAGAATACATTTAAGTTTTCAGATACAGCTAAATCAGTGTCTTAGCCAGGATTTAAAAACTGGGTGCCTAAAATTGGCAGTTGTAAAATTTTTGGGCATCCAAATTTGTAAGGGGTATCACAATATACTCATATTTCAATCATAAACATGTATAAATTCATCAAAATAAGGCATGATATCATTAAACAATGTCATGGGAATTATAAGGAGATGGAAAAATTCAATTATAAGGTTGAGATTGGGATTTTTATAAATTCCACACAAACATATTTGGGTGTCCTGAGGGGTTCTTTTTAAGGGTTTGGGTGTCCAAAAGGCACCCAGACGCCCTGCTGGCTAAGACCATGCTTCAGAACTCAGTTATGATTATGAAGCACATGATGATCATCTTACTACCACCGTATGAGAGTAATGATTTTATGAACACTACCTGATGCTTCTCATTATCACACACATAGATTCGTTAAGAGTAACAGTCAAAAGTATTTCACACTTCATAAGGTATTTTTGCGTTGGTGCCTATAGAATACATTTAAGTTTTCATATACAGCTTTCAGATACAGCTAAATTCTCAATCAGCTAGCAAATAGACTAAAACATTAATAATTATGCATTTTATTTTTTCCCACAGGAATCTATGAAGAGACAGGCTGCTGGCATCTGGTCTTGCAACAAGTGCACAAAGAAAGTGGCAGGTGGTGCATATGTGTACAGGTAAGTTGATCTCAACTCTTATGCTGCTGGTGGCTAATTTGTCCAAAACAAAATGATGCAAAAAAACAACTGAAAAATGACTGAATCCCTGGCACATGGTTACTCATCTCTGAGTGCTCCGCGAGAGCTCTCCTATGAATACCAACACGACTGGGTGCTGATTGATTTCAAGAGTTGTGCTTCTTTGTACCTTGGACGAAAGTAGCCTCAGCATTGGTAGGGTTAACCAGGGATTTAACACAGTTTTTAGCAGGAGCGGCTTTGGGTAGGGCTGTCATTGATCAGAATTATTTATCGATTTGATAATCAACAAACTTATAACTGGTACGCTACTTCCATCCAATTCAGCAAATCAAATTCAAAATGAATGAAAACCAGCAATACGTTCATGAGGATTGGTCACGGTTCAATTAAGGGTCGCCTAACTTAGATCCAGACAACAATTTTTGGATTCATTCTTGAGCATTAATGGGTTAACCCTGCCTCGAAGTACCTCTCACTGATTAAATCCTTGAGGTGGGGTAAGCGGGAACAGTAAAAGATAGAAATGTATATTTAGAGTGAGTTGTGACACTTATCAATGTATGTGTTTTGTTTTTCAGCACAACGGCAGCTGTTCAAGTGAGAAGCGCGGTCCGCCGTCTCCGTGAGGCCACTGAGGTATAAACCATCAGCGCCATCATCTACTTGTACAAAATGCTGTAGTATCCCGGATACAAATAAAAAAAACGAAAAAATACCTTTGTGATTTTGTTGATTTATAAACCCATTCTTGTCCTTGATAAGTATTGCCTGAATCTATTACATCTTCCAAGGGTATAAATGAATTCTGATATATTGGAGTAGATTGCTGATTTCTATTTAGCATCTCTGAATACTAGTATATATTATACAGATGAAATGAACTGAAAGATGTGACCAAACGGGATAAGCATAGTCCTAGCTATTTACCACATACATTCACAAGATGTCAGTCTTCACTATTCCGAAGAAAAAAATATTTAAGACAGCTTAAAATTGTTTAGACAATACTAGAATTTGCTGCATTTAATGAATTGTAATTGTTAGTCTAAAACCTTTACCTTATAATCAGACCAACTGTGGCTGTCTTGGCAATGGAAGCAGAAGAGCTGAAGTAAAGCTAGTTCTCATGGGTGGCATACAAAAAAAATTAAGAAAATTGTCGAAATAGTCCCCCATATCATGATTGTGGGTTATCCAAATGCCAACCAATTGTTTTGACTATTAACCAAGTGGAAAAATTAACCCTCAGCCATAGAGCCAGTATGGCTCTGTAAATTCAGGGTATTTATTTTCAGAGAGCACTAGCTGATTTTAAACTTCTGTTAAAATCCATTCAGTGGATCACTCATGAATCCCCCTGCCAAGCTACCTTTTAAGGCTGTGATGCTGGTGACACACTCAAAATAAGACAACTCCTAGTTTAGCACTCCTGTACCCTTTCTAACAATAGTTATCCAATCCCTGAGGTCTTGGTGTTTCAAATATAAGTTTTCTTTAACTTACCTGCTTGAGCTGACGTCAATTTAAGTACAGTTTCAATTTTACAGTGTTTTACCTCAAATGAGGTTTTCTTGATCAATAAAGATTCATTTGATTTATAAATACCATATATGTCTGCTAAATATACTAAGCTAGGGCAACTGAAAGGCAAATTTGGAGTTCCTGCAAGAGAATACCTTACAGGATTCGATTTTGGTGGAAATTTTACTTAGGAAAGTAGGTCACCATGTCTGACCATTGTGTCAACATGTCTGACCATCGTGACCTACTTTCTTAAGTAAAAGTTTCCACCAAAATCGCATGCTGTAAGGTATTCTCTTGCACGAACTCCAAATTTGCCTTTCAGTTGCCCTAGCTTAGTATATTTCGCAGACATGTATGGTATTTATAAATAAAATGAACCTTTATTGATCAAGAAAACCTCATTTGAGGTAAAACACTGTAAAATTGAAACTGTACTTATATTGACGTCAGCTCAAGCAGGTAAGTTAAAGAAAACTTATATTTGAAACACCAAGACCTCAGGGATTGGATAACTATTGTTAGAAAGGGTACAGGAGTGCTAAACTAGGAGTTGTCTTATTTTGAGTGTGTCACCAGCATCACAACCTTAAGACAAGATAAAAATTACATATTTGTGGAAAAATACCTGCCATACCGAGATGAAAATTGTATTTATAAAGATAATATTACAAAAAAAGGCAAATATGACTAAAATACTTGAAAAAAGATCAATGAATAGCAGTTAACCCATTCACACTCACAGTTCCTCTAGAAAGTATCGTCTGCTACTTTCATACTTTTGAATATAACTTGTGAATTAAGCTAGAAGTCACAAAAAATTTGAAGGAGAGTTGTTTGACTTCTGGTTAACATTTCTCTTTGAAATATTTTTCAAAAAGTGCTTTTGCAAGAAAAATATTACCAAAATTGTCAGGCCTGTTTTGGCTGTTCTGAGTGGTAATGGGTTAAAGAATAATCACTTCTGCAGAATGCATCCTGAAGCACATACTATCATCAAAAACTTCATATTTTCCCCTGCACATGACATTTTAAACACATCTCTCAGAAAATTTGAAAAAAAAGTTGTCACTGAAGATAAATTTGAAATAGCACATTAGACATGCTTCTAGAATCTGATTATCATTTCATCAGCATTTCCAGTGCGTCATCATTTTTTGTAAGCGGCGGATCCGATGGGTTTCATTCTGAAGTGTTATTTTAACAAACAAATTTCAAATATGAAATTACATAACATGACCTAAATCTAGAGAATACTGGCTTTATATTTTCGATATCATTTTCCATTGTTCCTAACCTATATCTTAGTTTCTTACATTCAAAATAGATGGCGCCAGGAGACTTCTTATACGCAATTTTATAAAGTATCCCACACGTGGGATTCTACTCCATTCGAAGGTCATATATTTGATATTCCAATAATTGTGGGTTCATATCCTGTAATTGGGTAAATGTATATAGCAAAGCGAATGGTCCATTTTTCCATCTTGAGAACATATGTGCTTTTCCCTATCGTGTTGTGCTCTAGCTACGTACTATATTTTCCCGCATGTAGATTTTTTGTCAGTCACAAACAAATATGGACTTTGCTATAGTGTGGATACAAAATATTAGTGTGTTTCAATTGTATAGTTATGTTCCTGCTTCTTGAGTTCTTATTTTACTACATGTAGTTATTTTATCTGCTTCCTCGCACTTTTGCTGTCTTTAAGTAATACTTTTGGCTGCGTTTTTCTTGATTGGCTATAATTTCCTAGTATGATTCTGTAACTATACATTCAGTTTATAAACATACTACTTGGGTGATTACTCCGATTATCCCTATTGTGGCTATGGCTATGCATATTAACCAAGTAAAAGAAATACTAGTAAAGATAACGTACATCAGCCTTGGTAACTATTTAGTAGTCAAAAATGAAAGTCGGTCAAAATCGCCCATCCCAAAATCGCCGACTGCCTAAATTGTCGATCGCAAAAACGGCCGATGACTTACTGGGCCCTGAATCAAAACCTTCATATTTCCCTGGTTAAACTTCACATTCGCCACATTTTAAGTATTGTTCCACATATTTTAAGTGTTTTGTATGTGTATTTTACAGGCTGTAGTATCCTAGTACACGTAATGTACCCCCGGGGGGGGGGGGGGGGGCACTTAGGTATTTAGGGGGCGCATGCGCTCGTTATCAAAATTAAAAAATACCCCTAAAGCACTGATTTCTGGCCAAAAAAGCACCCTTACTTTAATAAAAACGCTGACTTTCTCCACTATAAATACCCCTTCTTTTATCAAAACACTGACATTGGATGAACGGGAACACGTATTTTAACTTTAGATTTTATAATCCTCTGCGTGTTTAGCGGCAGAAAACTCGGAAGCCCAGTCACCTCGGGAGTCACTCGGCGTCAGAGCCGCGTATATTTCGTGGATTGTAAGGGGATTTTGTCCCTAATACTTCGTACCTGGGTACAAAAAAGTACCCGTCTTTTACAAAATCGCGGACATGCGGTGGTCTTAAAAAGACCCCTTCTTCCGCGAAATACGTAACGCAGGTGCGCCCGCCCCCCCCCCCCCCCCCCCCCCCCCCCCCCTCTGTACCTGAGTGCCCACCCGGAATGTACCCGTAAAGATGGCGGCAATGGCTTTACGGCAGATGACTCACATGTCTGAAATGACCTGAAACTAATTATGCTATTAAAATCCACGTAAAGCCAATGCAAATCTGTTTAACCACTTCCCAAACTTATACACGGACACTAGGCCTTCTTGATTTCTAATAAATGGGGCCCTTTTAACCATCGGCGGCCTCTTTTAGATCGGCGATTTTGACCGTACACCATCAAGAATCTTCTGGGAGCCAATAAGCTTCAGGACTCGCAAAATGCATTAGCTAAATCACATCATAATCCAGATGACCCCTCATGGCGTCAGAGTGGTATTCAAACCTGGTTATTAAAGTATATGGTTTATTCATCATTCAGGCTCACTGGCCCATGGGAAAGAGGGTTTATACATTACACGTAAGACGTGGCATTTTAAAATGTTTATATATTGTAGTAGGGAGGATGAATCTGGCAGTGCTCCCCCATGTCTTTTTGTAATACGATTGACATACCGAGATAATGTTTGAATACAATATGTATGGTTATTCTTCAGGAATGATACAATAGTACAATTACTAGCTTTAGATCTCTGTCCTGCCCACAGTAAGATAAGATGAGAAAATTGTATTAAGGTCTCACCCATAGTTGAATAATACATGTATATACATGACATGATAAAACAATGGACGGTCAACTCTGACCTAGCTACGATAGTCCATACAATATGAACAAAGGGGAATACACAATGTTAAAATGAAAATATCATATAAAATCAGACCGCGACACATCTTTTTTGATGTTTAGTTTTTTAGAAACAGGTTGATCCACTAAAAAGATAATATCACAGTTGGACAGTATGTGCACCAATTTATCAGTGTCATTCAAATGATTGAAAGATGGCAAGCCTTAAGCAGAAGGTTGTCTCTATGTACTTTGAGGTCGTGGTGCAGACAGCGTAAAAGAAAGTGTTCTTCATTTTCCGTTTCAATAAAATAGGTATATTATTACGTTTCGCCCACAGTGGTAGCCGACCCTGTCTCAGCTGATCTCAACACAACATGGAATTCATCTCTCAGCTCTTTTTCATCACACAACAATGTTCGTTCATTTCTGGGTATTGGTCGTGATTTACTGCAAGAAGGGCATGTTTTAATCCTTGTGCTGGTGGCTAATTTGGTCAATACACAATGATGCAAAAAACCTGGAAAATGACTGAAACCCTGGCACATTGAGTACTCATCTGAGAGTACTCAGCCAGAACTAACCAATGAATACCAACATAACAGGGTTTGGATGGTTTTCAAAAATATGTGCATCCTTGTGCTTTTTACGAAAGAAGCCTCAGCATTGGTAGGGTTAAAACTGAAACAAAAATTAGTAATGTTCAAAACGGTCGCATTTAATTTTCATCATTTAATCTGCCCAATTACATATTCTACGTTCGACCGGGAATCCAGGATCAGACTCAATGGCGCAGTTGCAAGATGGCGCATGGGGTCCAGAGTTAAATCTCAGGCCGGGGCGAGTAGGGGTTCGATTCCTCTATAAACTTGGGCAAGCACCGAAAACCTTCATTTCTTACTCTTTATTGTCAGTCGCCCAATAAAGGGGGGAGATTACTTTGAAGATTTCATATTCATTTCATATCATCGTTTATGCTGTCTGTGTCGTCTGCATGCACAAAAAAGCTCTCTTCCCTATGTGTCTGAGCCACCCCTTACACAAGGGGTGGCGAACCCTTTAAGATAATAATAAAAAAGCAAGGATCCTTTTTTCATGCAAACGTGAATATGCCTGCACATGTGTAAAATGTATCAAGTCTCCGAATAAGCATCTTCGAAACTTTTGCAGAATGATAACATTTCTCAATACTGAAACAACAGAGTGCAACAGAATCGCGAGAAATATCACGCCTCGACGCTTGTAATGGCGTTATATTTCGAATTACCGATAAGCAGCTTTGCATGTCCAAATGTTTAAATCTTAGATAGCTATCAGTGTCAATAATAAGTAAGTAAGTAAGTATTTATTGACTATACCTTTGGTATAAAAAATACATAGTACAAACTTGGTTCAATAGGAAAAACATCTTTGTGAACTCGCAGGACTCACTGAACCAAAATATTTACATACAAACATACAAAAGGATGATAACTACATGATAAATTTACATATACGGCACTGCTGTGTAGATTATACACTTTTAACTCTACTAGATCTTGCAGGACTAATAATAACAATAAACAATAATTATTATTATTATCATTATTATTATTTATTGTCTTTATCTATATTGTCTTTTCCTGTAATTCGCTGCTGTGCGTGTTAATCCGTACGTTATCCTGATGTATGTTTTATTTCGATGTATATGTTTTTCAGGTCTTACGGAGCGGTCAATATACTACATGAAAACTATACAATACATCAAAAACTTACCCTCTGACCAGGGTGTAAATGTTAAGGTAAAAAACTGAACGCGATGCGTAATCACTGCCTTTTCAAACAAATGTCCCATCCACAGTATAAACCGGCACCATTAATCTTTAAAATGTAGAGGAGAGAAAGATGTATTACACCCATTTCTTCCAGAAAATATTTAATCAACTTCTATATTGCATAACTTCGATACAAACTCGAAATCGAGTACCCTTTCGAAAATTCTTAGTTATGATTAGGCAATAACACGAATCCTCCAAGGTACAATACCGACAATGCTTGTTTTATAGAATTTAGCGACCATTTTTGTGAAATCCAATAGATAGAAAAGAAGCTTAGATGAAGAAAAGAAGTTTCTCAGTCAAAGTTGCCCAGTCTGGTTATGAGGAAAAGGGGTGTAGGATCTAACGTGTGCAAATCCCCAAATGACCCTATATGTGTACACAAATTGATTTCATGAGCCAACTTAACTGTCCAATAGAAGACGTTATATATTATTTGGTTCTTGTTTTACTTTCTGTTTGTCAGCCCAATCAAGGGACCATAGTTTTATTTATCCAAGGAAGCTTTCGATTTGTCAATCAAACTCCGTCTCCGTCTTTGCTAGGTCCAGTAACTACTCTAAAGCTGAATTCTTTGGAACTAGGAGGGGCCAGGGCGGGGTAGCAATCTACTGGCGTAAATCAATCCCGGGGTTTACTAAGGTAGGTGAGATTATCCATGATAGGGCTTGTGTTTTGCGATACCAGCCCAATCCAGGTGATGTGTATTTCTTTGTATCTGTGTATCTTCCTGCGCAGGGTAGTGATGAGGACCTCGCTACGGTCCTTGACGAGATTTCTGAGATTGTCGAATCCCGCGAGCCAGGCTCGCATACGCTCCTCTTAGGGGACTTCAACGGGGACGTAGGTACCCGGGGTGGTCCGAGAGGAACTAGACCCCCCACTGCAAGGGGTTTGTGTGTGATGAACTTCCTTAATAGATACGGATATGTTGCAATGAATATGCAACAAGCCGCTAGTGGGCCATTGGACACCTTTGAGTGTCATAATGGACACTCTACAATCGACTATATTACTGTCCCCCGCTACTTGATAAACTCTGTCAGTGAATGTTTTGTTAGTCCATGGGAAGCACTGAACACCTCGGACCACAGGGATGTGCACATCTCCGTCACAATGCCTGGTAGGACAACACGTGAAGATCCGCTCCCTGCGTCTGGCAGAATAAAATGGAGTAAGGTAGGTACGAAACCGCGATACTTAGAGAATATATCCCAACCCTTGGGCGTCTTTCTTGAAAAGGTAAGTCACGTGCAGATAACGCCTGATATCCTTAATTCTTACTTTGCTGAGTTAACAAGCATCCTGCACCGTGCACGTGCTGCCTCTGATTTACCCCGCTCTATCTTCGTTAAACATATTAAACCCTTCTGGAATGCTGAGTTGTCACGTCTTAAGAGGGAAAAGATTGCCTCATATAGATCCTGGGTTGATGCCGGGAGACCGAGAGACCCGGCGGATCCCCTGATGGTAGCGTATAAGACCTCAAAGAAACTCTTTGCAAAAACTCTTAGACAACTTGCCAAATCCTATGAGGCCGACGAAATCTGCAGAGCTGCCAAACTCGCAGAAGTGAACAGGAACTCTTTCTGGCAACTTGTTAAACGATGTAGGAACTCAGGAGATCAATCTAACATTGCCATTACTGGTGGTAACGGAGTTGTGGTCAATGAGGTGAAAGAGGTCCTAGAAGTCTGGAAGACGCATTTTTCCAACCTGGGCACACCTAAACAGAAACCGAACTTCAATGACGGACATTTCCGTAGGGTCTCAGACTTTGTCAGGAACTATAACGTAAATGACACCCTTAATGATGAGTTTCTTAACACCCCCTTCACCTATGCCGAAATTAGTACAGCTTTGAAAACCCTAAACAGGGGAAAGGCAGCCGGGTTTGATTTAGTCACCGCAGAACACATAGTACACGCGAACGGGGACCTAGTGGAGGTCCTGCTAATCCTCTATAACGCTATTGTGGATCTAGAGGTAATCCCTATCTGCTTCAGAACCGGCATCCAGATTCCGCTGTTTAAAGGTAAGGACTTAGATGTACTCGACCCGAATAACTACCGCGGGATCACGCTTCTCTCCACCTTCAATAAGGTGTTTGAAATCTTAGTATGGAACCGCCTTAAGTATTGGTGGACTAATGAACATGTCATTTCTGACTTACAGGGGGCCTGTAAGACAGGCTTATCATGTATCCACACGGCATTTATACTGCAGGAGACTGTGGCCACGTCAATGGAGGAACACGGGCTGTGTTTTGTCGCCTTCTTTGACGTGGCCAAAGCCTTCGATACCGTGTGGATAGACGGTCTATTTAAACAACTACATGACCTGGGGATCACGGGGAAGACCTGGAAACTTTTATATCGTGGGTACGTTGATTTCAGTTGCAGAGTACGTATTAGAGGTAATCTCTCTGAGCCCTACAAACTCTCGTGCGGGATTCATCAGGGAGGTTACCTCTCGCTTTTAAAGTATACGGTTTTTATAAACTCCCTCTTGACATCTTTACGCGATTCTGGTCTTTGCGCCAAAATCTATAGGACTCCGAGCACCCCACAGGGGTACGCGGACGATCTCGCTGCGGCATGTATCTCAAAACGTAGGATTGATGATGTCATGAGCGCCGTGTACAACCATGGATGTACATGGCGCTATGACTTCAACGCCCGTAAGAGTGGAGTACTAGTTTTTGGTGAAAACCGACGGACACACGAAAGAAATGCTGTAAAAAGACGTTTTATGCTTGGCCCAGCGAAGGTTCGAGAAGTCACCGAATACGACCACGTAGGTGTTAAGACTTCAATTTTCCCTGGTAACCCCACAGGGATCGAAGAGAGGGTGGGAAAAGCCAGGAGAGCTCTTAACGCAATCTCTGGATTGGGCATTCGTAAAAAAGCCCTCAATATCGCTACTTGTAATGTTATTTTTTGGACAGTAATTGTCCCGATAGCACTCTATGGATGTGAACTGTGGCATCTGAACTGTGACAGTATAAAGATCTTGGAGACCTTTCAGATATATGCTGGGAAGAAAGTACAACGATTCTATCCTAGGTCACCCAATACATGTAGTTTTTTTGGCCTCGGTTGGATGCAGCTGACTAGAGTGGTACAGGTAAGAAAACTCCTTTTTATTCGTGCCCTACTAGCCCTTGATGATGACTCCCTGTCGAAGAAAATTTTCATTGAGAGGGCTAGAGTATTCTATGGGAATGAAGACAATGCACCCCTTTCCGAGGAGTGGAGTATAGTTGACAACCTCCTTAATGTAGCCAATGTGTTTAGGTTTGATGACGAGATTAGAAATATGATCTTAAGGGGCCATGTCTATCCTAAGGCTACTTGGAAGCGTATGGTATGGGAACGAGGGTGGGCCCTTGAGGAGACGTATTGGTGCCTAGAAGCTAGGCTGCATAGGGAAATGGACCTCCTATTACGTATTTGCCCTCATCCGAGATACGTAACATGGTGGAGTCTGTCGAACAATCATGCCGACATGGTCCATACTAGTGAGATAATGGCTAAAATCATAAGTCACGCTAGTCTCCTTAAATGCGATGATGTTCGTTTGAAACAACTCCCATACGGTAATAGAGTCTGTTCCCTATGCAACCTGTATTTGACTGAGGATATCTTCCACATCGTAATGCAATGCCCAGGCACACAACCCCTTCGCAACGATATGTATGAAGAATTAGCTCTAAATCCTGATGTAGTCCAAGTTTTGAACGATTATGAACAGGATTATATGTCTATTTTGCTGGGCAAATGCCCTAATGATTGTAGGATGGATGTGATGGAAAAACTATGGCGAATTTCGGGGAAGCACATCTGTAGTATGTATAAGTTTGTATTGGACCAACGGCAAGGAGTGGGATAGTGGTCGAAACTACTCACCTGGACAGCTCATATGGCCTCGACCTAGATATTGACTTGGCTCTATAAAACTCTCTGTTAGATTACTTCTTTGAGCCCATTGTATGTATTTTGTGCTTCCCCCTCTCCCCAAGCCATTTAATATATGTGCTCCTCACTTTATTTAGAATACTAATCTTCTATTATTTAATTTAATTTGTGTTCCTTTAATTTTCTCATAAGTACTTCTTAGTTATATCTTTGTATTATGTCATGTATACTGTACACTTTGTAGTTATCTACAGCCAATAAAGTATATATATATATATATATATATATATATATAATACAGGTGTGTTACATTGATTTAAGCAAATACCTCATGTCTGGTAATCTATGAATGGGAAGTACGGTCGATCCGATTTCTTGACACATACATGTATTATGATATTTAGATTTCAGGATGACAGAATAATTAGAAGATTCCTTTGAACATTTCGTGAGTCATTTTGATTCGGCCGCAACTCTGCACTTTTAGCACTTAGCATTTTGACGCTCATTTTCGGAGTACCGTGCTTGAGCTAGAAGGACTCCAGCAGGAAATAACAAAATGATTTCCACAATTCTAACTCTCAATTTCCAACCTCTGCGGGACTGCTCTGCACGTGCGTCGTCTTGGATGTTTGGAAACAGCCCCGTGTTAGATTGTCTGAGTTGAGGTACTCGTTGAAACCCTATTACCGCCCACAATGCGCTCAATGGTGTGCGGCTTGCAACTGACAATGGCGACGCGTGAAATGGATCTGAAAGCGACACCATGTAATTGACATCATGCGGCATTTCTCGAGTGCCATGTGCGCTTGAAAGGAAACGTTTCCCCACCGCCTGCATCCGCATCAGAGGTGTCCTTCATGAACTAACCAGTAATTAATATACAGCATACTGCACGATGACATCTTAATAGATGTTGAAATATAAAATAATCTTAGAAATGTGTGCGAAGTTTGATCCTGTGCAAGACCATGCAGAATTTCCGCTAGATATCGATTTAATTGGCAAGATTTAAAATTTGCTAATGAATAAAAACGACATGTACTGGGCAATATGCGAGTTCAGAACTTAATATATTGAATATCTAAAATTAAATGCACAGCAATACTGAGTCCAAACAATATTCCACAAGGAAATAACTTAATCATATTTGATACCTTCACTCAAGTACTCTAGTTACGAAGAGGCGGACTATTTGATATTCTAGGGGGGGGGGGGGGTGATTTCTGGCCATGAAAATCGAGAAAAAAAAGGGGAGATTGAAAAGAATTCTGTATCTGCTAGAGGAGATTCTTCTGGCCAAGTAAAAAACAATAGTCCATCAACCCCCCCCCCCCCCCCCCTCTAGAATAATCAAATGGTACGCCCCCAGAACCTATTGTATACATAGATAACAGAGACAATAATTATCAATAGACTTCACTTTATTTTTCTTACATAAAAATAACATTATACTTTGAATATCCAACAGCTGTCCACGTAGACCGAAGTATCTGACTGCATACATTTGCCTATAGATGTTGATTTTCTATGCCAACGAGATCCTGAACATATTTGATAAACGTTCAAAAAACTCAATTAACATAGAAAATCAACTTCTAGGCAAATGTAGAGTCAGATATTTCGGTCTACTTTCAACGATGCCGTACCATATATTTTTCCAACTATGATTGTGTCTGAAAGATACATAACCAATAATGTATTACCGTTTATGACCACTGTAGACATGAACAGGGTTATGCCTATGTTATGTAGTAAGTATTTCTATATAAAGAATTCTATTACTAGGACAGTCATGAAAAGGTCCAAATCTTTTGGATATAGACAAGTATTTGGGAGTACTAGTATTCGGAGAGGTCATAAAGATTCATCAGTCAATTTATCTCCCGCGCATGTACTCGCGTGGTTTTAATTATGTTATTAAAACTAGTTCGATTGAGAGATCCAGACAGCATTTGTCAAGCTGAACTCAACGTATGACTGGGTTGAATTTACTTTGACACCAAATAGATAGAGCGTATTGACAACAAAGAACGCCTTTATAACATATAAAAATATATTTGAAATAAGATTGAAATAAACCAAGACTAATAAATCCATACCTTTTCTCTCTTCGAGCTAGGACTCCTGAGACGACAAAAATCCCCATATAGTACATCTCTAGTCTACTTAACGACGCATTAGTATGTTTGAAATATAACACACACGCCCTACTATATGAATGAATCAATGAACGAATATATATATACATATATATATATATATATATATATATATATATATATATATATATATATATATATATATATATATATATATATATATATATAAATATATATATATATATATATATATATATATATATATATATATATATATATTTATATATATATATATATATATATATTTATATATATATATATTTATATATATATATATATATATATATATATATATATATATATATATATATATATATATATATATATATATATATATACACACACACACACATTAAAGTGCATTTTCAAATGAACAATGTTGGTAGATGAATAAATATATAGATAAATAAATAAATTAAGTGCATTTTTTAACACTGCCAAGGAAATCCAAATAATTAGTATGCAAAATTCCTTCGTTCGCACGGCGATTAAGGTATCCCATGAACAAGTACCATGTGTCTTGAAATAGGTATGAAAGACACAATGGTCAAACTTAACCCTAAGGGAAAATTCTTCATATCATTGAGAAGTTGGCTACATTGCTGGTCGGTCATTGGTTGTCATTGCCGATCCATTCAAATCCATACCTGGTCTGTGTCTGTATCAAATACTGGAAATATATTTGATATTGGAAATGTGTATTCATTATTTTTGTAAAGGCCGTTCCATTTAAAAGTGTGGGGAGGGGGGAGGAACGGAAGCTAATTAAAAATTCGGCACCCCCCCCTTCCAGACATGGTTCAGAATTCGGGGGGGGGGGGGGGGGGCGGAGGGGGGGG
>OZ012696.1:36112446-36159177 GCA_963942565.1 Maea johnstoni
CTACGTTACTTACCATGCTCCTTCACAGTGTGGAGAAACATACTGCAGTTATCAGGCGGCTTCCATTCGGGGTTTGTCAGCTGAAAACACACACATCATAACAATTAACAAAGAAGTACATATAAGTAGACACACACACCAATATATATATATATATATATATATATATATATATATATATATATATATATATATATGTATATATATATATATATATATATATATATATATATATATATATATATATATACATATATATATATATATACATATATATATATATATATATATATATATATATATATATATATATATATATATATATATATATATATATATATATATATATATATATATTAATATATATATATATATATTAATATATATATATATATATATATATATATATATATATATATATATATATATATATATATATATATATATTTAGATAGATAGATATAGATATAGATATAGATATAGATATGTATATATATATAGATATGTATATATATATAGATACATAATTTACATATAACATACATAAATAATTTAGAAATAATATAAAAAATATCAATAAATACACACACAAATACAAAAAAGATCTCCTCTTTATATGTCTGGGAGACTTATAAAAGAAAAGTGGCAAACCCAAAAATGTTAAAACACCTCTGACTGTAGGGATCTTGTAGCTAGTACTTACAGTGAAATGCATGAGAGAGAGTTCTGTCTTGCCGTCCTCAGCTTGGTGGTAGTTGTTAGCCTGGGTCGCCCCTTCATCCACCCACTACAACAGCAAACACACATACAGCATTAAGCCTACACCTAGAATTATGGTTAGGATGTGATGATTTTTTTGGTATCGGTTAATCGCAAAAGATTCCAAACAATTATCGATTCTGTTGGATTTTTTCCCCCACATTGACGTAATTTTAAGGCAAACGATTTCAAACATTATTGCACCTTGGCATGCACCAGCACATACCAGCACACATGCGGTGCACCGCGGCAATTGAGAATTGGTGCACCAAAACATGCAACTGACACAGAAACAAGAAAAAAACAACAGAAAAGGTTCATGTCTGTCTAACGAGTCTAGCTAGCATCTCCATGATGGAATGCTGGATTTTTCAATTAATCGTCCGGCCACTACCTGTAATATCTCTAAACAAGGTATCACCTGCTGGGAAAACAGCAAATAAGAACTGTAGTAATCAATTGCAATCAGTACTTTTATAGTTACTTTTTTATTCCTAGCTGCAGACAGAGAGGTAGATACAAGGGAGATGCAGCGAGGGTACGATAATCATACAGCCACATTAGGCCCAGTACACATTGGATGCATGTTAGTCTTGCACTTGGGCAATTAACAGCCTGTCCCTCACATATCTCCTGTGCCTATTGGCTGTAAGCAGGGTATATCAGATCATCCCAAGCTGTGACACAGAATTCCGCTGGCAGTGAGTCCATGTTATATATGTCTAAGCTAGCTGTTTTGCATGACTTAAAATTTCTCTTGCTCGAAAATGTACTATTTTTCAAACGAGTTGAAAGGTATGTCAACAAAAAATGAAAACGTACAAATCTGGACCTAACAGCCCAAAGAATTAAAGTGTATTTGTTCTTACTCTTGGGTTTCCATGGCGACGAATATCCATCTGTGCAAAAGAGCATACGTCTCCCACGCCGACGACATCTACGGTGAAGTTGTGGAAGAAGTCTATAATCGGAAGCGCCTTGTCTCTCAGCCCAAAACACAGTATGATGGGAGTTATGATCGGACTCAACAACTCCTCTACCAGGAACAGCTGAAATAAACAGGTAACATTAACAGAAACACAGGATGAGGGGAGTTATGATCGGACTCAACAACTCCTCTACCAGGAACAGCTGAAATAAACAGGTAACATTAACAGAAACACAGGATGAGGGGAGTTATGATCGGACTCAACAACTCCTCTACCAGGAACAGCTGAAATAAACAGGTAACATTAACAGAAACACAGGATGATGGAAGTTGTGATAGGAAGATTTTAAACAAAATTGTTAGGCTGTTTTTGGCCATTACAAAAATTAATTGATTAATTCCTAAGTGAATGTCAGATTCATGAAAAACCCTTTGCACATGTCTGGAAGAATTCTGGAGAAGAATGAATGGGTTGAGATAGCTGAACAGCATTCGGTTACCACCTTACCAAAATAGCTTCCTTTTAACCACAGGTCTCCCACTGGTCTCCCACTGGACCTGCGGCAGCAACCGGTGGATGTGTTAATTTCCACAGTCCGACCACAGGTCAGCGGTTGCACTACCACCATTCCACCACGGATCTGCCATGTGTCTACCATGATGTGTGGTTAGAATGTGGTAGTTATGTGGCACTGATACGCATTGCTCTGTACTGGAAGAGTTGGCCGGACAAGAATTAATTGGTTAACCCTTCCAATGCTGAGGCTAATTTTATCCAAAGCACAAGGTTGCAAATTTTTTTAAAAACCATCTAAACCCTGTCATGTTGGTATTCATTGGAAAGCTCTTACCGAGTATTCTCATATGAGTACCCATATGCCAGGATTTCAGATGGTTTTCAGGTTTTTTGCATCTTTTTGTATAGGCCAAATTAGCCACCAGCAGCATAAGGGTTAAGTGGATATCAGAGGTATGAAAGATCCAGTAGACCAGTCTGAAAGAATTCTGAAGAAGAACGAATGGGTTGAGGTTTTGGGTCTACTCACTGCTCTGTACTGGAAGAGTTGGCCGAACTCCTCGCGGACCTTGAAGGTGTGGGCGTTTCCCTTCCAGCTGTCGGGCATGTAGTGGATCTGAGCCAGCACCTGCCTCATCAGCGTCTCCGGACACCACACCATGTGCTGAAACATACAACATACCACAACTCAAACACAGCACTACTGGGAAACCACACTTCTCATAAATGCATGTATATTGTGACATGTATGTTTGTATATGTACACTTACACACACACATACATATATATATATATATATATATATATATATATATATATATATATATATATATATATATATATATATATATATATATATATATATATATATATATATATATATATATACATATATATATATATATATATATATATATATATATATATATATATATATATATATATATATATATATATTATATATATGTAAATATATATATATCTATAAATGTATACATATATATATATATATATATATATATACATATATATATATATATATATATATATATATATATATATATATATATATATATATATATATATACATATATATATATATATATATATATATATATATATATTATATATATGTAAATATATATATATATAAATGTATACATATATATATACATATATATATATATATATATATATATATATATATATATATATATATATATATATATATATACATATATATATATATATATATATATATATATATATATATATATATATATATATATATATATATATATATATATATATATGTATATATATATATATATATAAATGTGAACATATATAAATATTAGTGATGTTCGGATTAATCGATTAATCGGAGATCTCGCTATTTAGGGTGAGCGATTATGATGATCAGTTGTCATTTACGAGGGGCCATAAGCAGGTAAATAAACTTTGTTTAATCCATTTTTTTCTGACAGGATGACCAACCGAATGTTGACCTTTTTTTTTGAATGGAATTTTTGAATTGCATTGATTACCATAATCGGAGGCAAAAACGAACGCTGTTCGGCATGTTCGAAGAATCGATCGGATGAAAGCTAATATATGTGTATATGCAGTTGTTGGCATAACTCACTCACCTCATCAGGTATACAGAGTTGGCTGGCTGTGACAACTAAGCCCAGACAGGTCATCGTGGTCAACACATGCTGAACGGACAACACATCTTCATCAATCACGGTCAGGATGATCAGGACAGCGAGAACTGAGCCAGCGAAGAAAGCCACATTCCTGAAATACACAAAACAGTATGATGGTCATCCATCCCAACTCAGAGGGAGGGAATGAGGGAACGAAAGGGCTAAGGGAGAAAAAGAAGGAAAACATAAGAAAATAGAAGCACAAGCTGAAAAAAGAGAAGGATAAGAGTGAAAAGCACGAGAAGAGAGAGAGATAGGGGCAGAGAAAGGGAGGAACACAAACAAGTGCAACAGGAAAAAACAGAGGCCAAGAAAATGGAAAAAATATAAACAGATAAACAAAACAGATGAAGAGTGTTAGAGTTATAATTTGGACTCAAGGTTAAGCAATTCATTTTGAGTTTGCTTTACAAGGTTAATCTATATAATGCAGTGATGCGAGCAATATATATATATTATATGTTATATATTATAAATTACAAAATTATATATATGTTTGGGCTTTGCTATGATCCTTAATACTAGGGGAAGGAAGTTGAGGGTGCTTAAAGATGAGTTCATCTTAAGGTTTGACTTACTTGGCGACTACCACCAATAAAGGCGAGGTGAAGATGTTCATGTAGCGCGTCGCTGGCCGGTAACCTCGGTTTAGTCTACAAATGATAAAAGAATGAAATATGAGTGGAAATACTATCCCAGTATGCAATACAGGGAGGATCCCAGTGTGCAACATAGGTTGCAAAACACTATTTTCTGAGCAGGGCTATATCTGCCCCTAAAGTTGACTGGCCCCGCCAGCACTTCCACTTGCCCTGCCACTCTGTTAAACAATGGTGAGATTGGAATTTGCCCTAAACATAACTTGAGCGGGGAAAGTCAGGGTCTTTTTCAGCTTGCCCCATTGCCGTTTTTTGCCGAATTCACTTGCAACTTGCAATGGGGCAAGTGGTTATGTTGCACGCTGGATCCAGTATTACAGTGTAGGAAATATATTTGTGTAAGAAATGTATAACAGGCTATTTACCAACAACCCTCTTTCAAATATTTCGTAAAACATTTCTTAATTACTACATCATTGTTAAGAATATCAGAGATCCAGATGACAATTTTTAGAACTTTTAAGTTTAATCGGGTATATATAAAGTAGAACCTCTTTGATAATAAGCAAAACTGAAAAAAAGGATACAATTTTTAGAAAGAAAAATCAACAATTATATTGATTATATGTTTATAAGGACCACAACTGCAATGTACCTGCAACTGCAACACAATAGATTCTCGAGTTATTAAAATATACACATCATTCTAAGTAAGTTGTGGATATATTATTCAATAGAATATCCACAACTGGGCAGCAGACTAAGGTAAATGGTAGCAGAGACATGAATCTACATTCCCTGATGGTAGTTACAGAGACAGAGTAGTCTTGGAATTGTATCTACTAGTATTTCCTCTCCTGCTTCCATGCTGAAATACTGGAAACTACAAAACTTCATTCAGTGAGTTTCACATTTACCAAGTTCTGTATTTGGGAATCTTTTTTATAATTCCACTTTTTGCAGGATAAGTCAACCATGAGCAATAGTACCAGCGATTGATCAAAACTTAAGTAAAATTCCATGGTAGAAACAAAGAAAAAGTACATTCATATGAATCAGAAAACTAATCCTAGAAGTGGGAAAATGTAATGATCAAGCACCTATCACCTTCATTTTGAAGAAGAGACAGAACACGCTAAAATATGCGATTTATGTTTCATGGAAGCACCTAAATTTAGGAAATTTTGGTAAAAATACCAAGTGAAATATATACCATCATAGGTTATTTGACTAACCGTGCAAAAAATTCATGATCCAGTTCATTGAAATGCCTAAGATAGAGGCGAGCATAGTTTGACCACTTGCGGGCTCCTAGAGTCCCCGGCTCCCTCTTCAAGACCTAGAAAAGGAAACAACAAAATTAAGTGTAACAGAAGTAAGTGAGTCTTATAGATTTTTATTTAAAGATTTGTCACCAATTCTGTTAAGTGTGGCTTGGACATTCGAGGGGAGCTATTTCTCTATGTGATTATCTCGATGACACAGTAGCATGAACTATGATATAAAATGAATATGAATCTCTTCAAAGTAATTTTTTTCTTTTTTTAGGCAGATTGATGATGAAGAGCAAGAATTGAAGGTTTTTTGAGGTTGATGCAGTTTATAGAAAAATCGAACCCCAATAAGTCCCGGCATTGGATTGAACTCAGGACCCCAGGCATGTCTATTTGAGATGATATCAAATATTGATATTGAATAGGTAAAAGTACTACAGCTTTTAAGATCTGCTATACAAACAGCCATTTGGGATTTCGAAATCACGTTTCTAGATCCCGCCATTAATGTGATTTTGATCAATTTCAAAATGGCAGCTGTTTTGTTTACCAGAGGGATCATCGGTATAACGATCTATTAGAAGTGGCATTGTGGTGAGTCAAGTTACCAAATTATTGTTTTTTATAGATAATCTATCGTCATCTGGGACGATATATCAATAAAGAAATTATGGCCCATTCCGAGCACTGGAGGCCAGTGCTGTTCTTGAGAGCTACTGACAGAGCTGCTGTGTACACTCACCTCAGCATATCTGAAGAAGGAGTAGAGTATTTGCCACAGGAAGATGACCGGGCAGAGGAGAAAGTTGGCTATCCCCAACCACAGGATACGACGAGAGAGACTGGAATATGAACAGTCATATATCTATTAGAAAACAGTGAAATGAAATATGAACAGGCGTACATCGATTAGAAAACAGTGAAATAAAATAGTAACCAAAAGCATATGAGAAAGCATTAGATTGATTATGAATACACATTATAATGAATGGTAGACTTGCATGTCAAGAACTTGACCCTTTCATGCCGGTGTGGCGTGAATATTCGCAACCCGTGAATCATCGGAACCTTTGATAATGCGCAGGCGCGGAAGTTCCGGCTTCTCACGCGTACGAAATAGAATTTGTTTCCCATGGAAATGGGTTACTCCACAAATTATTTGCACCTTGTAGCATGTTATCTTCCAAACGAACACGAATAAAAAGACTTAATGACTTGGAATTATGTATACTCTTTGTGATGTAAATGGAATGATTTGGACACGAATGTTGATCACAATTCAGGCACCGTAAATCGCGCAAGTTTGAGGCACAGGTTCTGATCGTAAGTTCAGTTTCATACTAAACGAAATACTGACAACAAGTTGTAAGTGGTATGTTTTCTGTATACATAGTATATACAGATAACAGATTACTCAAAACACATTTTATTTCATTTAAACGGCACTTAATGTCGGTTCCAACTGCTTGAGGTGCATGGTCAAGCATTCCTATGGGCGGAGCTAAATTTTCACTTCCGCACCTGCGCATTATCAAAGGTTCCGATAATTCACGGGTTCCGATAATTCACGCCACACCGGTATTGCCAAAAAGAGATGTGACTAATTCTGTGCTATCTCCCAGAAAAAAAGCATACTTTGGAAATTATGTGTGAGAGAATTGTTCATCAGAATCCCATACACACTTCTCTCTAATATATTTTATGACATAATGCTCATTCGTTTAAGTTTACCTCATAATTATAAGAGATACAGATGAAAGATTTTGATGATTTCTTCAAGCACCAGAGTTGTTCTTAGGACACAAACTGTATGATAAATCGGGGCAAAGAATTATATCCTAGTGCATTTTTGTATTTACGTTTTAGTTTATTGTTAGTGCAAAGTGAAACCTTACCTATCTGCTAATTCCTTCCTCTTCTCCCTCTGCTTGTACTCAGGCCGCAGGTGCCAATTATTCTCAAATGGTGAATATGGTCCCCCTGCAAGCACAGGAGACTTAATTCATCAACTCAAATCTCAATAACAATACATGAATGAGACTCACACACAATACATAACACAGTCAATCCTACTGAGAGAATATCACTTAAACCATTATTGCTTAAAAGAACATCTAGATATTGTCATCTGGACCTAAAATATAAAATATAATTATTTGACATATAAGATGAAAATGTTTCCTTACCTTTAGATGTGGTACCATATTACGGACCCTATACAGATTATATCATGTTGAGATCTTCATCTAAGATCGTATTTTCCAGCACTTGAACACTTCACGCTAGTAGTCCTAGGCAAACACATCGCTCAACCCTCTAATCAGACATGGGACAAAAGATTGCAAAGCTTTCTAGTTCGTAGTGGCGATGGATTGTTCCCACAATCAGCACCACACATGTGGGGTGCGACTTAAAGGAAGATTGCCAATACCCCTTCTAGCAATTTTCTTCCTAACTTGCTAGGCGCATGTGCGCTTATTTGCACGAATACAGCATTAATATATATTGTTTTGTGAATCAGCAAGGCAAGCCTCCTGGCAGGAACCACATAATAAAAGTCATCTTTTCAAGATGATACTTACAGAATAAGATCATCTCCAAATTGTATTTAAGTCCCTCACTCAAAAAGGCACTGAAAAATATGAAAAACAAACATCATGGAAAGACCTGTGAAAGAGAGGTTTTTTTTTCTTTTTGAGGGAAATAAAAAGTTCAACTTATATCTTCAATATAATGTAAGTAGATCTGCCACTTTGACCTTTGACCCGAGTCCTCCCTGGGATACCAGTGTACAGTTCTAGTTTCATTGTGTAACAGTTAACTGCTGTTTTTAATTTGCTGATCACATGTGATCATGATTGCCAAATTAAGATACATAAAAATTCTCATAAATTTAAGATCTAAATTTTGGACAAAAAAAAACTAACCAGATCTACAGTAGTCTACATTGGATGGGGACACCATTTGTTTGCCATTTTCGGCCACCTAATAAAAGTTTTGAATAGAAACTTAAGTATCTAATCAAAAGAAATTTGAGAAAACATTCATACCTTTGAATTGTGAGAATCTTAGGATCCTAGCAACAAAATTACAGTGTGGAACATGTGAAAATGTCCTATTAGCGTAGTTCTCCAAAATTGAATCGAAATCATCGCAATCGAAAAAAAAATGCCAATGATCGAATCAGCAAAAAAAATAGATGTCAATGACAGTCCTATATAAAGGCACTCACTATTCTCCAATAAATGGCACCTTGAACTTGAGAGGGAGCAGCGACTTGTTGACCATGGCTATCATGTAATTCTTAAAGCGCAGAATCCTATGATAAATATCTGAAAATACAAAAACATTTTCCACTCAAAATCTAGGGTGCGAGTTCACATGTCATAAGTGTCATGCCATAAAGAAGGTCAGTCTAGCCGGTTCCTGACTTGTATATCATCCATAAAACATTACTGAAGAAACTCAAGCCAAGAATAAAGAATTGAATAGCTGTAAGTAGATTTAGTTACTATTTCAGATACTTGAAAGATTGGAAATATACAATATCATGCTAGTTTGCTGATTTGCTACTTTGCAATTGTGATTACAATAAAGAGCAGTGGGTAAGTGGCAGTGGGTTTCCTTACCTAGCTATAAGAGCAGTGGGGAAGTGGCAGTGGGTTTCCTTACCTAGCTATAAGAGCGGTGGGGAAGTGGCAGTGGGTTTCCTTACCTAGCTATAAGAGCAGTGGGGAAGTGGCAGTGGGTTTCCTTACCTAGCTATAAGAGCAGTGGGGAAGTGGCAGTGGGTTTCCTTACCTAGCTATAAGAGCAGTGGGGAAGTGGCAGTGGGTTTCCTTACCTAGCTATAAGAGCAGTGGGGAAGTGGCAGTGGGTTTCCTTACCTAGCTATAAGAGCAGTGGGGAAGTGGCAGTGTGTTTCCTTAGCTAAATATGAGCACCTAGCTGTGAGGGGCTGCTATTATGCATTTCTGATGCATTTTGAACACCATAAAGAGCAGTGGGGAAGTGGCAGTGGGTTTCCTTACCTAGCTATAAGAGCAGTGGGGAAGTGGCAGTGGGTTTCCTTACCTAGCTATAAGAGCAGTGGGGAAGTGGCAGTGGGTGGTTTCCTTACCTAGCTATAAGAGCAGTGGGGAAGTGGCAGTGGGTTTCCTTACCTAGCTATAAGAGCAGTGGGGAAGTGGCAGTGGGTTTCCTTACCTAGCTATAAGAGCAGTGGGGAAGTGGCAGTGGGTGGTTTCCTTACCTAGCTATAAGAGCAGTGGGGAAGTGGCAGTGGGTTTCCTTACCTAGCTATAAGAGCAGTGGGGAAGTGGCAGTGGGTGGTTTCCTTACCTAGCTATAAGAGCAGTGGGGAAGTGGCAGTGGGTGGTTTGCTTACATAGCTATAAGAGCAGTGGGGAAGTGGCAGTGGGTGGTTTGCTTACCTAGCTATAAGAGCAGTGGGGAAGTGGCAGTGGGTGGTTTGCTTACCTAGCTGTGAGAGCAGTGGGGAAGTGGCAGTGGGTGGTTTCCTTACCTAGCTATAAGAGCAGTGGGGAAGTGCCAGTGGGTGGTTTCCTTACCTAGCTGTGAGAGCAGTGGGGAAGTGGCAGTGGGTGGTTTCCTTACCTAGCTGTGAGAGCAGTGGGGAAGTGGCAGTGGGTTTCCTTACCTAGCTGTGAGAGCAGTGGGGAAGTGGCAGTGGGTGGTTTCCTTACCTAGCTGTGAGAGCAGTGGGGAAGTGGCAGTGGGTTTCCTTACCTAGCTGTGAGAGCAGTGGGGAAGTGGCAGTGGGTGGTTTGCTTACCTAGCTATAAGAGCAGTGGGGAAGTGGCAGTGGGTGGTTTCCTTACCTAGCTGTGAGAGCAGTGGGGAAGTGGCAGTGGGTGGTTTCCTTACCTAGCTATAAGAGCAGTGGGGAAGTGGCAGTGGGTGGTTTCCTTACCTAGCTGTGAGAGCAGTGGGGAAGTGGCAGTGGGTGGTTTCCTTACCTAGCTATAAGAGCAGTGGGGAAGTGGCAGTGGGTGGTTTGCTTACCTAGCTATAAGAGCAGTGGGGAAGTGGCAGTGGGTGGTTTGCTTACCTAGCTATAAGAGCAGTGGGGAAGTGGCAGTGGGTGGTTTGCTTACCTAGCTGTGAGAGCAGTGGGGAAGTGGCAGTGGGTGGTTTCCTTACCTAGCTGTGAGAGCAGTGGGGAAGTGGCAGTGGGTGGTTTCCTTACCTAGCTATAAGAGCAGTGGGGAAGTGGCAGTGGGTTTCCTTACCTAGCTATAAGAGCAGTGGGGAAGTGGCAGTGGGTGGTTTCCTTACCTAGCTATAAGAGCAGTGGGGAAGTGGCAGTGGGTGGTTTGCTTACATAGCTATAAGAGCAGTGGGGAAGTGGCAGTGGGTTTCCTTACCTAGCTATAAGAGCAGTGGGGAAGTGGCAGTGGGTGGTTTGCTTACCTAGCTATAAGAGGTGGGGAAGTGGCAGTGGGTTTCCTTACCTAGCTATAAGAGCAGTGGGGAAGTGGCAGTGGGTGGTTTCCTTACCTTGCTATAAGAGCAGTGGGGAAGTGGCAGTGGGTGGTTTCCTTACCTAGCTATAAGAGCAGTGGGGAAGTGGCAGTGGGTGGTTTGCTTACCTAGCTATAAGAGCAGTTGGGAAGGGGAAGTGGGTGGTTTGCTTACCTAGCTATAAGAGCAGTGGGGAAGTGGCATTGGGTGGTTTCCTTACCTAGCTGTGAGAGCAGTGGGGAAGTGCCAGTGGGTGGTTTCCTTACCTAGCTGTGAGAGCAGTGGGGAAGTGGCAGTGGGTTTCCTTACGTAGCTATAAGAGCAGTAGGGAAGTGCCAGTGGGTGGTTTCCTTACCTAGCTGTGAGAGCAGTGGGGGAGTGGCAGTGGGTGGTTTGCTTACCTAGCTATAAGAGCAGTGGGGAAGTGGCAGTGAGTTTCCTTACCTAGCTATAAGAGCAGTGGGGAAGTGGCAGTGGGTTTCCTTACCTAGCTATAAGAGCAGTGGGGAAGTGGCAGTGGGTTTCCTTACCTAGCTATAAGAGCAGTGGGGAAGTGGCAGTGGGTTTCCTTACCTAAATATGAGCACCTAGCTGTGAGGGGCTGCTATTATGCATTTCTGATGCATTTTTGATCACCATAAAAGGCAGTAGGGAAGTGGCAGTGGGTGGCTTCCTTACCTAACTGCGAGAGCTCCTGTTTGTGTATACACATCTGCTGTTCTTTCTGGACCTCCAGCAGGCGGCGCTGAACCTCGTGCCACGTCATGTTACTCACATCATCCTGCACGAATAATAATGAGGATGATCATCATAATAATAACATTGATGATGATGGCCATCATAATACTAATGATATTGGTGATAACGATGATGGTAATACTACTATTACTATTACTTCTACTACTACTACTACTACTACTACTACTACTACTACTACTACTACTACTACTACTACTACTACTACTTCTACTACTACTACTACTACCACTACTACTACTAATAATAGTTATAACAATAATAACAATAATAATAATCATTTAATGATAACAATAATGATAATGATAATAATAATAATAATAATATTGTTAAAGGTGATAATAATGATAATGATAATAATAATAATAATGATAATAATAATAATAATAATAATAATAATGATAATAATAATAATAATAATAATAATAATAATAATAATAATAATAATAATAATATTGATAAAGATGATGATAATAATAATAGTATTTTATTAAGGACCAAAGCAAGAATTCACAAGAAATCTATCTGAAGGGAAGTTATAAGTAGGGTTCTGATTAGTATCTCTCTATAAAATACTTTTAAACAAGCTTTTGATAGAAAGATGTCACCAAATAGACCGGCACATTGACTCTTTATGTACCAATAGGTAGAGTAAGAAAGACAAACTACTTACTGCTGATATCTTGAGAGCATATGTATAAAAGGCCTTTATCTCCATGTACTTGAATATATTATATATGACTTTGATTAATCTCAACAGCCAGAAGAGAAGGGCTATCACCAGACATATCACCAACGCAGGGTTAAAACTGAAAAGCAGAAAAAAAACATACTTATCATAAGCTTGCATATGATATCAGTTATTTTTAATAACATTACAAAAAGTTGACCAAAGCACAAAGCAATGAAGTAAAATAATGAGCTGACCACCATTTTTTAAGGGAATCAAATGTGCCTTGGAGTCTGCTAATGTGACATATCGAAATGTACGGCGGTGGACCAAGACTTTATAAGATCGCCAAACATGAACAACCTGGATTTTGGCCCATCACAATTTTACATTTGAAGGGAAAATTACAACATGGAGTCATGGACTCACAAGTGTTAAGGAGAATAATCAGAGCTGCTCACCTTTGGACACACTGATCTAGTGGTATGATGGCCTCAGGGATGGTCACCTTATGAATGCCGTCGTATTTCTTCTCCCCGAATAATACTGGGTAATCCACACACTTCATGAGAAACGCTGAGAACAGCACCACAAAGATAAATTGCCTGCAAAAGTCAACAGAAAATATTTCTTCTCCCCAAACAATACTAGGTAATCCACACACTTCATGAGAAACACTGAGAACAGCACCACAAAGATAAATTGCCTGCAAAAGTCAACAGAAAATATTTCTTCTCCCCAAACAATACTAGGTAATCCACACACTTCATGAGAAACACTCAGAACAGCACCACAAAGATAAATTGTCTGCAAAAGTCAACAGAAAATATTTCTTCTCCCCAAACAATACTAGGTAATCCACACACTTCATGAGAAACACTCAGAACAGCACCACAAAGATAAATTGCCTGCAAAAGTCAACAGAAAATATTTCTTCTCCCCAAACAATACTAGGTAATCCACACACTTCATGAGAAACACTCAGAACAGCACCACAAAGATAAATTGCCTGCAAAAGTCAACAGAAAATAAGCTCTCAAATTCTTTTATACCTACTTCCACAAATAAAAAAAATGTTGATCAGAACTTAACCCACAACTCTCCCTCATATTTTTGTCAACTTATGCTTGATTCATTTCTTATTTTGAAAAACAGAAAATAGTTCTTTTAATTCTTTTACATCCACATTCAGGAGACTTTCACGTGACAAGCAAATCATCTTGGTCAAAAGATTTGTCGATTAACACTCTATTCTCTTGAGCTGACAGGCCTTCTCTAATGACACAGTAATCTAGGGTGTGTTGTCATCATCTTGTTCAAAAGATTTGTCAATAAACACTTTATTCTCTTAAGCTGACAGGCTTTCTCTTATGACACAGTAATCTAGGGTTTGTCGGTTGCTGTCATTACCTTAGCCCTTACAATGCTAAGGCTACTTTCATCAAATGCACAAATACGCAAAGATTTTTGAAAATCATCTAAACCCTGTCATGTTGGTACTCATTGGAAAGCTCTCACTGAGTACTCTCAGATGAGTACCCATTTGCCAGGGTTTCAGTGATTTTTCAGGATTTTAGCATTATTCTGTATTGGCCAACTTAGCCACCAGCAGCATAAGGGTTAGGTAGCAACTGTCAGAATTTTGCATCTTGATGTAAATCTTGACTAAGGGTACATTAAAATGTTACATAATCATATGGAATTGGTACTTACGCTAACTGAAGCACATCTTGTAGCATCATACATGCGAAGCCGTTGCGCTGATGATAATGGTAAACCCTTGTGAAAAACTCATCTAGGTTCTCTATATGGTTCCAGCGAGCTAAAACATATATATATCATATCACAAATGATTTGGGGGAATTTTGCATTCACAGGTGAGATCAAGTGGTCAGCATTTTGTTATAATATCACTTGTCTTGTCTTTATGTTTATATTGATTACAAGTTCGCAATGGTGAACCCAAGGATACAGCTGTATCAAGTTGAATGCACTGAGATAGCTAACCATCTTATCTTAAGCAATTAGCACACCTTAATTGTGCTCTCATCAGCAATTTTTAATCTGAGCTGCAGTCTGTAAGGATTTTTCTTACATTTCTGATACTTCTCAATTCCATAACATATGTGTTTGAAAGCTTTTTTAAGATGCACCAGGTGCAGGGACTTAGCCAGTACCCATATTGCCTGTCTTTTGGACAGGTAGTTTCCTAAAAACCACCTATTTGAAAAGACGAAAATTCCACCAAATATGTTCCTAATAAAATACCTTCTAGGACATAGCTGAAGTGTAAATTGCCCTTTTTGACACACTTATATAGGCTATTAAATGAAGCTGGTATAAGGATTTGAAGTAGATTAGTAGCTAAATCTGGATGGGCAGAAATTGCTGTTTTGGACAGGCTATTTTGAGGCCTGGCTTATATAAAGACCCTGACTATGGGTCTCTCCCCTCTTACCTTTTCCCACATCCGGGGCCACATGTACCATGATATTCTCCGTGGGGGGTGTGTCTGTGTCCTCATCATCATAGTAGGGCCCCAGGGCCTGGTACCCTGTCTGGAACTCTGACATGGTGGTTAGCTAGCCTGATCTTCTTCCTAAAACACACAGTATTATTAGAGAATGCTGTGGACATATTGGCTGGCATGTAAGTCTAAGGCCTAAAAAAAAGTTTTTTTGCTTCCTGTAACCCTACCCTAATAAGTTTTTATTTAAAAAAAATCCCACCCTTAAGTGTTTTTTTCGGCCCTCCAGACTCCCAATCATCAAAAAATATGCACAAAAACAAAGAATTTTTGAACAAAAAAATAATCAAAAGAATATATCTATTTTCAGACAGTTACAGGAAACAAACATTTTTTTCTAGGCCTAAATCCTCATATTGTTGGACATGACTATATACAAACTGTCATTTTAAAAGATCAATGGAGTATTCATCTCGAGAATAATTCTTTATTAGGAGCTCTCAGCAGTCATTATTGATCAAATATAAAAGCCCCTACATTTATCCACTTTGCATTATTATTGCCTTGTTTGGCTTGTCCTGAAGAATCTGGGTAGCCCACAGGCAGTCTGAAGGAGCCAAGAACCTGTATTCAAAACAAGCCAAGATACAAAATGAAAACTGAGAATCTGCAGCTGCAATTTTCAATTGATCATCGCTATTCAAACAGATTTGCTGGTGATCAATCGTCATACGGTAAAGGTCAAGAACTGACTGCTTCTTACTCATAAACGATACTTCTCTGACCCCTTACAAGGGTTAAAAGTAACTTATTGAATTAGGAACTATCCAGGCCTCAAAAACAGGAATACTAAGCATCCAGAGAGATGTCTGATGCAGTGTTCAACTTTCCCAGGGGCATATGCCCCTAGATTTTGCTGTGGGCTCCAAGATTTTTCAAACTATAGGGGCCCAAAATAGTATGAATGATAGCCAAAAACCTTTTTTTTTTTAACCTTTTCGGGTCCTTAGCCTGAAATCCAAGTGATGGCAACATGAAATATTCATGGATACTTTGTGATGAATCTGACAGACTCTGGCATAGGGTCCTCGAACCTACAGCCCAGCAGACAAGTCAAATGCCTTAGTCTTTGGCTTTCTAATGCTAAAATCTTAATCCCTACCGCATAGAACAAAAGCAAGTATCATCTGATAGCATTCCATTAGATTGTTTACCATTTGACTACCTTAAGGGCCATCAATGCTCATATGCTAGTGCTTATAATTAAGTAAAGAGGGTATGGAGGATAAAATAGCAACGCTTAAATATAGACATGTTTAGAATTATTTGAAACATACCTGATTCAAGCACTCCATGTACCAAGTTTAAGTACTAATAATGTGTTTTAGTGTAATATCTCGCGCAGCACCTGCGGTGGGCTGCGGTGGGCGGCATTTATTGCACAGGTCATCATCAACATTCCTCGCTGCATACACACCTCTTTTCGTGGATCAATTTCAATGCGGTTTAAATTGTTAGAACTGCCACAATGACTTCTACTTGTCTCTTTTAATATTCTATTTAAAAATCTGCTGAGAAATGATGATTTTGCAACAGGTTGAAATTGTAGTAATTTTTATGCGCTATTTTCGGTTATAGCTGGGAGTAGTAGACAGGGAGTGGGTACTGCGCTTGCATCATCAAATATTGCTGCCTCTCTATGAGTCATAGATAACATGTGTACCCCCAGGATTGGCTGCCTGCTGGGCCCATTTCCTTGGCAACCTATCTGACCTGACAACTTCAACCTGCTGTAATTCGTGAACCGCTCGGGTTACGGCAATAAAATTGAGATTCTAAGGATTACAGACATACCATTATTTTTATTGTATGACAAAAAAAAAGTGTGCGGCTATCGAAAACGCACCAACGAAACAATGAGACCAGAGAAATATATACTCGTTCAAGTACAGGAAGCCATATCAAGACCACTCGGACAGCACTCGACTTAGATCTATGTTTTGGATGAAAAACAAAGCTGATAAGCATGTACGTGGCCTAGAAGATATGGCTCCCAATCCTGAGTGCTTCCGTTTTGGTCATGGACAAAAGAATGTTTAAAAAAATAGCTAGAAAAGCTCTCGCCAATTTGGATGTTGACGTGGCTTCACAGGCCCTGGGTCAGACTGAAATTGCCGCGAAACCAGTTGCGCATGCCTGGATTCCATTCAACATCCTGCCAGCCTCTTTCTGAAAAAATCACGTCACCAATATTTTCCTAGTCTTCACCGTGTAACTCGAGGCGCACACACTCTAGGTACTAGCATGCTGTGCCTATGGGGTTGCAGATCAAGGGGATGTATCTCTCTGGTTATAGGGATTAAGATAGAGCCAGGCTGCTGTGTTGGAAAACCCAAGGCCAATGGGGGGTCTAATCCATCTTACAGCCGATGGCCTCAAGCTGAATTTGAAATATCACCGAGCTGAGCAAGCATTTAAAGCTTTGCTTTGTTGTCATATTAAGGGTTTATGGTTTGTTTGGCTCACGGTCACACCTGGTCATGATTGTGGCCACTGTTATAAACTAAACCAAACAATTCCAACGATTAATAATATAGTAGTGGTAAAAATGGGATCACTCTCAGACAGCAAAATTACATGTACTTTAGATGTCCAAATTGTAATCAGCTGATTCATTGACAGTCACAGACACAAGGCTTAATCATGACAATGGATCACACTACTTCACATCGTTTCCCAACATGACCTTTCCGTTCATGAAGAAAGGTCTCCCCTCTTTAATGTGACTAATAAAACCTCCTCTCTCTCGATGACGAGACCTGCCCATTAACGCCAATCAATAAAAGTCAAAGAATACAATTGTAAACTGTCTGACAGAAACAACAGATTCAGAGATTGTGAAATGATATCAGCCATTACCCACCGTACTCAGATATGGCGTAATAAAGTCATCCAGTGATGAAAACTGTTGGATCATCGTGCTCTGACGGTACATCACTAGCATTTATTGTAATCTAGGGATCCATTTTTCGCTGATATTGGTAGAAAAGGATAGTTTCGAGATAAAAATATCTGCGTTTGACCTCATCGGATGAACCAAAACAAAGATTTCTGAGGGATTGTGGGAAATTTTACAGAATGGGGTCAAAGTAGACTCGCACTTTATTTAAACCTATTGAACGTTTCAAACTTGAATGATTTTGAAATTTAAAATCATGCAAAAATAAAAATAAAAGTTTATAACAATCACTTTGATTTGAAAATTTGGCATTGCGTTGTTTACAGCTATCAACCTGCGTATTTTCAACCACACATAATCTTTGTTTTCATTGAGTGCGCAACTGCCACTCAGTAGCCATTTTTGCCCCATTTTGCACTGACGCTTCTGCGGTTTGGCCCGCAAGAATTGGTGCCTCCTCTCCTCATTATGAACAATTTGCCTAGTCAGCAGGTAAGTACATTAAACTAATGGCAATCATGCGTATTTTTGCTTCAATTGCAAGTGATATTCCCTTTAGAATCGTTAAGTAAGCTAATAAAAGCTACAGGCCAGTATCTATACTATTTACTAAGTTGCATCTCAAAGGTTCTAGAGAGGGCGGTGTACAACCAAATTGAACTATTTTTAAATAAAAATAACTTACTCTATGAATTACAATCAGGCTTCCGGCCTGGTTTCTCCACTGATACCACGCTTACATTTCTTACAGATTATATTAGAGGTAAAATTGACAAAGGTGACCTCACTGGGTTAGTTTTACTGGACCTGCAAAAAGCATTCGATACTGTCGATCACAATATTCTCCTGTCAAAACTCTCTGCGGTAGGTCTCAATTTAACTTCGGTTAATTGGTTTAAATCCTATTTAACTCAACGTAGCCAGCTGGTAGAAGTGGAAGGCACCAGGTCTGAAACCAGGAATGTCACATGCGGGGTACCTCAAGGGTCCATTCTCGGGCCGCTCCTCTTCTTAATCTATGTCAATGACATGCAGAAGGCTGTCAATTGTAAACTTCTTTTATATGCGGATGATTCTTGTCTTTTAGTCTCTGGAAAGAATGTCCAGGACATTGAAAATACACTTTCGCATGAGTTACAAAATGTTAGCGATTGGCTTGTAGATAACAAATTATCCTTACATCTAGGGAAAACAGAATCTATCATTTTTGGCTCACACAAGAGACTTAAGAATAAGAAAGAGCTAAATGTGGTCTGTAATGGGGTCAAAATTGATAGCAAACCTAATGTGAATTACCTAGGCACAAAACTAGACCAGACTCTATCAGGTGAAACCACTGCGAATTCAGTGATAAGTAAATGTAACTCTAGGTTAAAGTTTCTATATCGTAAGGCTAACTATTTTGACTTTACCACCAGACGTAACCTTGCCATGGCTCTTATTCAATGTCATTTTGATTATGCTTGCAGTGCCTGGTATGGTGGTCTCAAGTTGAAATTAAAGCAACGACTACAGATCTGTCAAAATAAAATGATTAGATATGTTTTGGGACTACATCCGAGATCTCATATCGGTTACAATGAATTCAAGATAGTCAATTGGCTGCCTGTAGAGAAAAGGGTCCAGCAATTAAATGTGAACCACATGTTCAAAATTTTTAATAACACTGCTCCATCTTATCTTTCTGAACAGTTTGAGCGTGTTCAAAATCAACATCACTATCGAACAAGAGGGAGCAGCCATAATTTTATTGTTCCTGGGGTAAACTCAGCTGGGAGGTCTTCTTTCTCATTTGTCGGTGCCAAAAACTGGAACAATTTGCCTGGCCATATCAAACAATGCATAACAAAAGAGAATTTTAAACTAGAAGTAAAGAAATATTTTATGGAGTGTGTTGCAAATGAGGAAGAAGCCATATATTTATATTAAACTGTGATATAGTAAGCCACTGTTGCCAAATAGACATTGCTGTGATATGTGTCAGTCTTGCCTGTGATATATCATGCCCGGACCACTTTGGAAATAAGTGCAGGACACTTAAAGTGCTATCCGAGGTATATTTATGCCATGTATAACCTCTGACACTGTATTTATATTATTTTACCTTGTATTGTACATGTACATTTTTATACCTAAATAAAATCAATCAATCAATCAATCAAAACATCTACTCAAGTTTCGGTTTCTACTTCAAGTTTTAACTTATAGCTCGCGTAGTGAGTCGGCCGAAGGCCGGCTCAGCATAGCGAGCATTTACGGTATATATATAGTGTAATGGCAGGATACACACTGAGGCAGGATTTTTGGTGTTGACGTCTGTCTGTTCGTCTCTCGTCGGGCTCGCTCGCTCGACCCTGCTCGCTCAATTACCTCGGAAAAATGAGCATAACTTTTTGCTTTAAGAGCACATTTTGCCGCCAGATCGTTTCATGTTTTAAATATTTCTTAATCAAATAATAAATTTAGATTGTTTCCTTTAAATTGTGTCAAAATAGCGTCTTGGTCGCCGACTATCGTGCAACACACGCCGAACTATGCAACAACTGAAACATACATGCTCACGTGCGACAAATGCTGACGTACTGAAATGACGTCATGTTACGATGGAATTCCGCATATTCCAAAGTCGTAACTTCGATGTTCACGGTAAAAATGACTTTACTCATCTTTCCGTGAATCGATTTCAATGCAGTTTAAATTGCTACAACCGCCACAAATAATTCTACATGTCTCCTAATTCTAGATGAAATCTGTCGTGAAATGACGATTTTGCAACAGGTTGAAGTCGTAGTAATTTTTATGCCATATTTTCGGTCAATCGCTACGCATACTGTGTGTGGTTATTGCACAAATATGAAGCTCATATGAAGGGGCTTCCAATATGTTTCAGCGAAGTTTAAGTAAGCAATGACGTCACGGATAACAATAACAAACACTTTGTGACTGCATTTGAAGGGGAATGCAGAAATATCATCGAGCTGCGCGAGCATTTAAAGCTTTGCTTTCTCATCATATTAAACCGGTACTGTCAATCACATTTGCTTCAGAAATGAAGAACAAGCTAAATGTAATTGAGTAGCCGCCCTGGCAGAGTGGTATGGTTGTTGTGTTGATGATGAAGAAGTGATGACAGGGGGCTAGATATCCTTAAAGACCAAAAGCCCATGAAAATCAAAGGAAAATGCAATTTTTGATAACGTAGCAGGGTATTCATTATATGACGAGAAAGCAAAGCTTTAAATGCTATTGCAGGTAGATTATATTTCTGCATCCCCCTTCAAATTCAGTCAAAATGTTACAAATTTGTTTTCTGTGACGTCATTCTTTACTTATACTTCATGGAAACAAATTGGACAGTAGGAAGCCCCTTGATACAAGCTTTATATTTGTGTAATTACCAGATAACTGATAACAACACTGGTGTAGCGATTGACCGAAAATATGGCATAAAAATTACTGTTTCAACTAGGGCTGTCATTGATACCGCCCGTATTGATGAATCGACAAAAAAACCTTATCGATTATCGATATTGAAGAAGGCACAACGTCATATCGATTCATATGCAAATTAGGTAAATAAACTTTTTTTCAGGAAAACACTACTCGAACAATAGCATAAACTCCCCACCACAACTGTGCACATCCATTCCATTTATCCTTGAATTCACACAGATGAATGTGTAAGACTTACACTGTAAGTGTTAGGGCTGTGATCAATAGGTCAAAAAATCACCCCACATGCGAACTACAACCTTTCCTCATGAGCACATTGCTGGTTTTCATTCAGTGTGAATTCGATTCGCTGAATCGAATCGAAGTAGCGTATCGGTAATAATTTTGTCGATTATCGAATCAATAAATATTTCTTATCAATGACAGCCCTAGTTTCAACCACAACAGATTTCAACTAGAATTAAGAGACACGTAGAATTAATTATGGCAGTTCTAACAATTTAAACCGCATCAAAATCGATCCACAGATCCATAATTAATTTTGCAGTACTGCATCAACATGTGCTAGTGTCGACAATGCGTAGCGTATCTCTGTGTGGAGACTGGAGAGTGTTTTTTTGCATGGCGCGATTCCGATGATGTCATTTTTGTGTACATCGATAAAGAGCGTCATTTTTTGCCTGTTCTTCGGCAGTCAAAACAGTATTTTGATACAGTATAAAGGAAAACATCCATTTTCATTATTTGATGGAGGAATATTTAAATCATGAAAAGATCTGGCGGCAAAATGTGCACTTAAAGCAAAATTTGATGTTCATCTCAAGAGACGGCAGACGGACGTGTTGACAGCCTTTTCTCGGCATAATTGTATATGCTGCGAGTTATGTTGGGGACGGTCTATACCATAAACGCTGCTTGCCACCGGGCTTAGCTATAATTTAGAATCAAATATCTTAACCTTCCTTTTAATCATGAAATCAGGGACCGACATTAACTTTTGAAGGCACTTGCCCATTCGGGCAGAGCAACACCAAGATTTACTTGCCCGAAAAAAAATTCAACTTGCCCCCCAAAATGTTATTTTGCACTTTGTTCATTATTAACACAGTGACATCCTATTTTGTATGCCTCTTTAGCATTTTTATGAGAATAAACTATAGAGGCATACAATTTAGAATGACAATCTCACTGTAAAGGGCAGTGTTTTGCAGAAATAACAACCATAATCTCGGTCTAACTTTTGTATGGGGTATTAAAGTGGGAATATCGACTTGCCTGTTCGGGCTTTTAGAATAGGCCATGAACTTGCCCGAAACTCTGTTTTTTACTGTTGAACTTGCCCCGGGCAATAGGGCAAGCCTTAGCGTCGTACCCTGGAAATATGAGTATATTGTGATCCCCCTTAAAAATTTGGGCGCCCAAAAATTTTACAAAGTTCTGCCAATTTTAGGCACCCAGTTTCTAAATCCTGGCTAAGACACTGCTTGTGATTCTCAGGGTGGCAGGCCAATCAGTTGAAGGTGGGTGACTGGGTGGTCTGAGGAAGAAGGCTTGTTTAGATAATAGTGTTTGTACTGTTTTCTTGTTGCAGCAACCTCGGCTCCCGATGAATGTGCCAGCAGCCTCTCAGCCTAACAGTGCCAACATACAGCAAGTCGACAGAGAAAAAATCTACCAGTGGATTGTGGAATTAGCAAGTCCAGACACAAGAGAAAATGCTCTTCTTGAACTCAGGTAAGTTTGTTTGAAATATTCAACACACATCTGGACAACAATTTAGGACAGGGGTGAATGTTTGAGCTTTTCATAAATTTAGTTGCCGGCAGTTTTCTCCATGAATGTTAGGGCTTAAGGTAGCCAAGTTAGATTTATGAGCTCCTAAAATCAAAGTAAAATCATCCATATAGAATCTGTTTTGTCTTTCAGTTTCAGACCATGGATTATAAGTTGCTAAGCTCTTTTGCATAGTCCTTTTACAGATTTAACTAGATCTCTTTGTCATAGTAGAGGGGTGAATACTACATTTTCTATTTTCAAATCTGTAGGGCAGTTCACACAAGTCCTATGAATGTAAAGTGTAAACATTACTAAGCATTTAATGTTTTTTCAAACATGGTTAGGTCTGTTTCTTCAGCTTTACAATATGAATCAGTAGGGATCGTCCGATTAATTGGACCTACCGATTAATCGCTCTTTCAACCTCTGATTTTGATGATCGATTGCAATTTTATAAGATCGATTATTTTTAAAGTTTTTTGAAAAAATAAATTGTATCTAGAAACAGTCTTTTGTTCAAGTGAGAGACACCACTTAAGCCTGCACAATCTTAATTAATATCAAGCAGTACTGTAACAAGTAAAACTAAGGGGTTCAAGGGGTATTTAAAGAGAGTTAGATTAGCTCCTTTACAAAAATGGAGCCAAGAACCATTGAACAAGCCAAGACTACCAAAGGAAAACTGCGCATCTACAACTTCAATTATTAATCGATCATCGGTCGTTCAGATGGACCGATGATCGATGAATTGTGACCGATTCCGAACGCTATGAATCAGTAGCATGAAGCTGGAACGTGGTCCTACCATCTAGAATGAGATTTCTGCTTTGAGGGAAAGAATTCTCAGCAGCAAGTAGTTCATTGTGTATTTCTTGTTTTCCTGGTTCCAGTAAGAAGAGGGAGGTAGTACCAGATCTGGCGCCCATGTTGTGGCATTCCTTTGGAACGGTTGCAGCACTACTTCAAGAAATCATCAATATCTACCCAGCTATTAATCCTCCTCATCTAACAGTAAGTTAAGCACCAATTAGCATTCAACCCTTGTGGTGTCGCATAGAATCGTAGTACTAAAAATCTGCTTGAGAAAATCACAAATATTAGATAAACTTGGGGTCTGTTAGTAACTGATAATTACTCCACTGCAATAGATATATTAGTGTGGAATAGTACCTTGTCTTATTTCCGCTGCCTCCTCGTCCCCAATTTCTTTATTGATGATCAAGTCTGGAATCAGATACAATTCCATCATCATTTTGTCTATTCTTGGGCAAAGTCAAGTTGTTACAGAGTCACAGATTTGCTGTTCACTGCTAAATAACGGTTTTATTAAAAAGGCATTGATATAAAGTTATATATGGTTAGAAAGGGCTTGTGAAGTACTTTATTATGGTATCAAATTCATTTTCATAAAAAAAAAATTGATGGTTAAAAAGTGAAAAAACATGCCCGTTACGGAGTCACGGAAAATTACCACCTGTTTTTCAAGGTTTTAATCAAATATCTTTTTCTTGCTGTTGCAATTAGATACTCTAAAAGAAAACTCAATATGTAGATAGATAAACTTGTTTTTAACAACATAAGACAAAAATTTAGTTATAATTGTTACCAAAACTGGTTTTATTGAAAAAAACATTACTGAAGGTTGCGTTACGGAGTCACACTCATCAAACGTTACGGAGTCACATATTCATAATAATGCACAAAACTCTATCAAATGTTGTTTAATTTGGTCCAATTACCATGAATTACTCTAAAAGAAAACTCAATCTGTAGATAGATAAACTTGTTTTAAACAACATAATACAATAGTTTAGTTATAATTGTTACCAAAACTGGTTTTACTAAGAAAAACATCACAGAAAGTCCTGTTAAGTTGTTATGGAGTCGCGGTCATCAAATGTTACAGAGTCACATATTCACATTAATGCACAATACTCTATCAAATGTAGTTTTATTTGGCAAATGAATATAAGAAATGAATGTAAAAGTGAATATTTCTTGCAAGAAGACCTAACAAAGTGTATTAAAATCCGACAAAATTTTATTTTGCACCTGCTCTTCACCATAGTGAGGTGCTGTTGGACTGCTTTGTAAAGATATTTAAGTATAGACAGGAAAGGTTTGTCTCTTAACAAGCTAACAGGATAGGGATGTATGGGATGTTAGGTGTCTGGGACGCTTCCTTTTTCTGACATTACACATAGCAATCGTGGCTACATTGTTACTAATTGCATAAATGGTACGATTTCCCATGTAGCAATAAACATAGGAGTTGATCTGTCCTGTGGGACTGGATTACCTACAGCTGTTACTACAACTGATCCAATTGTTTACAGTTAGCCACCCGGCCCACCCCTCTGCCCTTCCTTATTTAGTGGCTTCCTATTGTCTGGATTAGTGCATACCTTTGCATTGCGAATATTGATGAGGTTAATCTTAAAAAGGCACTCAAGGTCACATTCATTCAGAATTTTAAGAGGGAAACATGTCATTGTCCATCACTGAGAAAAGCAGAAAAACAGGGAAAAGATCACAGCTAACCCTGGGCTCCATGAGAGAATGGCAGTGAAGGATCGGATAAGAAAACAGATCAAAAAGCAGAATGCACCAGAACTGACTAAGGAAAAAATAGTAGGAAAGATAGAAAGAGAGGTAAAAAGAAAGCACAGAGAGAAGAAAAGAAGCTGTTGGAAAAGAAAAGTTGTGTACTACAGAATAAACTAAAACTTCCTCTTACTCCACATGCTCACTGGGAAAGGTGATATATTTAGTCTGGCCTACTATGCCTAAGAAACAGCTTTGCTAGACAGCATGATCAAAAAACTAACTCCTACTAAAAGGAAAGTTGCTGTACATCACATTCAGGACCTTAACTAAACACCTCAGCCTTAGCAAATCCACCTACCTCACCATTATGTTATAAATACAGGTGGATAGGATGAGGCAGAATTGGATGGAATCACATAATTCTCTTCAGAACAAACTCTTTATTTTGTGAGATTATGGGTTTGCGTAGACTCAGAATAACATGGTTATGAAAATAATTATGCCATGTATTTTCTTAAGGTCATAAAATAGTACTAAATTGTGTTCTTAAGAAATGAGTTTTACCCACCTTATATGCCCCTTGACATACATGTGACTCCGTAACGTTACGGAGTCACACATTTCACTCCCAATAAAAACCTCTAAAAAAATAATTTTCCAAGAAACAACTTGTATTGGATTTAAAAGGGTCCCTTAAAGCTTTCTTTCACCAAGTTTGGTATTTTTATGTTAAGGTTAACACTTAGAAAATTTAAAAATACCTGTTTTTTGCGTTACGGAGTCACATGTTACAGAGTCACATATCACCTAATTTCAAATGTGTTAAGTAGGGTTAGTGTTAGTTATAAACATTTTGTGTGATTACCAAAACGTCCTTGAATAAATCCTTAATTTCTCTTTTATTTCAAAAAAAAATTAAAATCTAAATATGTATCCAGAAACTAGAGATTATAAGCTTTCCAACCATATAAGACACCAAACAGTTTGATGAAGTTCATTTTTTGCCCTAGATGATAACTCTTGCTTGACTTTGCCCTCTTGTAAACAAGAGTGTATGCAATGCAGGAAATCTATACGGGGCATGATGCCCTTTAACTGCCTGTCTAAACTGGTGGTGTGAACAGGCAGGGATCAGCTAGCGGATTTGACCGGTGCCAAACATCCAGTTTTTGAACTGAGCGGTGACTTGTCACCGGAACCACCGACGTGGATCCGCCAGTGGCGCATGCCCCGTTGATGCTCCAATCAGGTTTCTCTGTAATGTAATCGATACAAGAGCCCTGATTGGTCCTTGTTCTCAAGTGACCTCGCGTTGATGCCAGATCAGTGACTCCTGGCATGAGTCCAGCCCTTCAATATAGTGCATATATAGCAATTGGTCTATCGCTTCATATCCATTCTTTTCTTCATCTAAATCTTTACTTATGAAAGTATGTGGTTGTGTTTTAGGCTCATCAGTCAAATCGTGTGTGCAATGCTCTGGCGCTCTTACAGTGTGTGGCCTCTCACCCAGAGACAAGATCAGCATTTTTACAAGGTAAGTCCAGGTCTCCACTCAAATATCATAGGGTGCAAAAGGGTCTTACCCTATCACAAAATTTCTGCCCGTCCAGAGTTAGCTCATAAGCTACTCCCAGTCTCTTACCAACTAGAGTTAATATTCTTTTTTGACATAATTTACCCTTCACCTTTGTTTTAAAAAGATTTGATTTCTACCCCCAAAAAATTCATAATTGTGAATTCTTCATTGAAATTTTTGTCTCTCTGAAAACACAATGTTCAGGAAACTGTCAATAAGACAGGCTTGTAAGTCCCTTATCCTTCCTAAACTTGGGAGTTGACAGAACAAAGTTCAGCTTTCTCAATACCAAAGTTCATATTGCATCCTTATAAGAGAATAGATTAAAAAATAATAATAATTTGAATGGCCTACACATAATTACACAGGTACTTGAAGTCAGGAAGTTAGCCACGACCTGTCCAGCCTATCTTTTGGACAGGTTATTACCTGAAATTGTCTTTTGCTAACAGGCAAAATTTTCTTTGGAATGTTTTCAATAATGATTTGGTAATATTACCAAAATCTTTCCTGAGCGAATCATTTCCTAAGATTTGGCTTAAGTGTTAATTGCCCTCTTTGACACAATGGGCCCTTAAATGTAGGTGATATGAGGACTCGAAATAGCTACTCAGCTACCAGAAATCTTATTTACCAAGTTACCAACTACATTAAATAGCCTATTGTGTCTATAATGACAAGTTGCACCTCTGCCATGTCCTAGAAGATGGTTTGTGAAGAAACTATTTGGTTATTGCCCCCCAAAATTCTAAATTGAAAAATTCTTCCTAGAGATTTTCGCCTGTCTAAAAAGGAGGTTTTCAGGAAAGACGGGATGGCGGCGTCCTGGCTAAGACCCTGAGTCATGTTTCTATTACCTTCTTTAATGTTTTGTTTGAAAAAAAAATCAGAAATCCCATGCTTAGGGTGTACCCTTAATGGCGATAACTCAATCGCTTCACAGTAATTTAGACATCTTTTCATTGATTACTGTAAAACCCATTATTATTGCGCTCCTTTTAATTTCACGCATTTCGCGCTAGGTGATAATAACGCATATATTACTGGCGCTGATATACGGTCAAAGTAGCATAACAATGCCACATCTAGCGGTAATACAGTTGATGCGTGTAATTGAATGGTTGCAATCAGATTCAGACGGCAGTTGCGTGAACAAAAATGTGCGTGGTAATAAAGGGTTTTACAGTATTGTAACACTTACTTCAGTAACTGGTAGTGTCTGGCCATAAGAAAGATTCCAGCCTAAACTTTGTCGGTTTTGCTAGAACCCATTTTTGATATTTCTTCATTTGTGATGCAGTTATAGTAATCGATATGCTGTGAAACTCAACATCCTCCCTTTTTTATTTCAGCTCACATTCCATTGTTTTTGTATCCATTCCTGCACACTGTGAGCAAGACCAGGCCGTTTGAATACCTCCGCTTGACAAGTCTAGGTGTAATAGGTGCTCTTGTTAAGGTGAGTGCTAAGCTAAACCCTTCAATGTTGTGTGTCTTGAGGGTCTGACACTTAGATTTCAGGCTAGGCGCCAGAAAAGATCTTTAGCTAAAAATGAGTGGTCAAAAACAGGATTTCTGGTTATTATACATACTATTTTGGAACCCTAGTCTGAAAAATCTAGGCATACAGCGTAATCTAGGGACGTGTGCCTATGGGAAAGTGAAACATTGTGTCCCTAAATGCTACTCAATAAAAAAGTTCATTTTGTAGCTAAAAGCTTTGAACACCCTAACACTAGAAGCAAGAACAGGCACTGTATGCCACGGACGTGTTCTTGCCCTCTTGCTACATACGACACGTAATATTTATGGACTGCTACGAAGAAATTTATCACTTAATTGCCTTACATGGCAAGCTCAATTTCTGAATTTTTTTGTAACTGAATAATCAAATATATTCAAGACAAAAATGGAAATAATTTACATAACAAAGCCATTTGAATATTGAAAATAAAGAAAACATTTCATGGTACTTATATTTAAGATATTTAGCCCAGACTGATTAATTCCTTGCAAGTTCAATTTTTTCTAGGTTACAAGTAAAATCTAGCTCTATGCAGCAAGTTGATTCTGAAAAGTTTGTTGGTCCCAAGAATGGTTCAATAATGAGGGATCATGTTGAATGACACTTGGATATGATACTGTAATGAATTTAGTTCTTGTATTGAATTTTTCTTTTCTAGACCGATGAGCAGGAAGTCATTAATTTTCTCCTCACTACAGAGATTATTCCTCTCTGCCTTCGCATAATGGAATCTGGAAGTGAACTTTCAAAAACAGTGAGTATACCCCTGTCTTTAAATAAAGTCAGCACTTTGACATGGACACCACACTCCATGGCAAACAATTCTGTTTCATGTCAGATGTTATTTACCATGGAACAGAAGGAAATATAAATACAAGTGTTGGTGTTTACATTTAGATTTTAGTAGGGTCTGTAGATTTCTAGCACCAGTAGCCAGGGTCTTAGCCAGGATTTAAAAACTGGGTGCCTAAAATTGCCAATTATAAAATTTCTGGGCGTCCAAATTTTTAAGGGGAAACACAAAATACTCAGATTTCAACCATAAACATGTATCAATCTAACAAAATAAGGCATAATAACCTTATACAATGTCATGGGAATTATATTGAGATGAAAAAATTCAATTATATGCTTGAAATTGACATTTTAAGAAATTCCTCGCAAAATAATTTGGGTGTCCTGTGGGGTGCGTTTTAAGGGTTTGGGTGTCCAAAAAGACACCCAGACGCCCTGCTGGCTAAGACCATGCCAGTAGCCCTAGCAGGCCAGCAGATACATATGGTTATTCTCACACCCTGCCCACTTGTCTTGCATAATCTGGATTCTTTCTGGAGCGAATGGGACCCTAAAAATCCATCCGTATTGTGTGAATCTGAACTATGCATGATCTAGATTTTATCTGTATTACACAAAACTAATGAAAAAACAGTACATAAGTAATTGATGATACATTATTAAGCTTACTTGTCTATATATTTTTTATATGGGTTCTTTGATACCAAAGTGTCTGTGGAAGAGTTGAAACAATTAGATATTTGTGTTGGATGCCTTTGTATATTTTTATCTTACCTCGCCTCTTTATTTTTAAATTTCCTAAATAAAGTCATTGATACTTCTCTTGGTCCACTGCCAAAAATGCTAGACTTCTTAGCTCTCCTCTGTATGCATGGCTGTATGAAGTCACTCCCATTTAATCTTTTTCAGGTAGCTACTTTTATACTTCAAAAAATACTCCTAGATGAGACGGGCCTGTCTTACATATGTCAAACATATGAGCGTTTTTCACATGTTGCGATGATATTGGTAAGTACCAGTTCTTATAAATGGGTTAAGATTAGAGATCTATGCCTAAGACATCAAACTATAATCCCACTTCATAACTTTTCTTTTTATTTTAACCATAAGTTAAACTATTGTCTTGATGAAGCGTTAGTAGGGTTAGACCAATTCAATTTATAGTCTTATAGATCCTACCTGCAAACTATTGCTAGTGTAAAACAATGTAAGACTATATAGCAAATTGTTCTGGCATATGCCATGCTTATTGATGCAGTTTCAGTATATGTGAAGCTTGATAATATTTTTCTAGTTTCCTTCTCGGAAACTTGATTGAATGCTTTAAATTTTAGTTATTTTAGCAACATTTTATTCATATTTGCTACGATTTAACCTCTACATGAATGAAGCCTGTACTCCTTACTCTTGTACATAATCTTAAGTATGCATAATGTATACTTCTCCAGGTGAACGCAAATGAATAACCCTGAGTTGGGACTTTGCCCGGATTTAGAAACTGAGTGACAAAGATTGGTAATTGTGAATTTTTGGGGCGACCATTCTTTCTAGGGAGCCCAGAATATGTTCAGATAACTACAATATACATGTATTTACTTATTCAGAAAAGGTATGATATCAAAATGACTTCATTTAGAAAATCCTCACAAAGTTTATTGGGTGTTCAAACAAGTCCCTGCCAGACCCTGGGTGGTTTGCTTTATAATCACCTCCCTCATGGGGCAATTCATAAGTGATGAGTGAGCTGAGCATGTACCAGACTTATTCAAAATGGTGCAGCGTTCTCTGGATTTTAGTAGTGCCTTGTCCCCATGATTAGTGCCTAATTTGTATTGTTATTGTGATGATGTCATCTGCACGTGTCTGTCTCCAGGGTAAAATGGTGCTACAGCTAGCCAAGGAACAATCGGCAAGGTTATTGAAACATGTTGTGAGGTGCTACCTTCGTCTCTCAGATAACCCAAGGTAAGTAGACTAGGGATTAGGGATGTCATTGTTATGATTTTTTGTCATATAATTGAAATATTTCATCACTTTTTTTATTCAATGTTATACAATTCTATTTCACATAATTATTTGTAAGAAGAGAGCTGAGGTATTTTGTTACAGTGTTAGAAATAACCATGACAGCAACATGGTCTTAGCCAGGATTTAGAAACTGGGTTCCCAATATTGGCAATTGTATATATTTTGGGCATAAGCATATATGAACTGATAGGAAAATAGGCAAAATATCCTTATACTATGTCATTGGAATTATATTATCATGAAAAAAACTCAATTATATGCTTGGGATTAACATTTTTAGAAAGGCCTCACAAAAAATGTGGGTGTCCTGAGTGGTGATATTTTAGGGTTTGGGTGTCCAAAAGAAGCCCAGACACCCTGCTGGATAAGACTCTGGTCAGCAATGATCTAGGACTGGCACAGATAGAGGCATGCTTATGTTTCAATTTCATTTTTGATAATTATTTTACAGATATAAATGACAGCCCTACTTGATATTAATTATGACAATATCACTACTCAATTTATTAATTATTTCCCTCAATTGATTTGATAATCCAATATTAGCAATTATGGTCCAAAATTTAGTTGCACGTTTCAACAGTACCTGGGCAACCCAGGTAGTCAGGCGGGGCAAGTTAGTTCCAAGATCAGATAGTCCCGCCAGGCGTTCAAGTTGCCCGGCCTATTACCAGCAATTACCTTGACATAGAGTCAACAAAAATTTTGTTATTTCTTAAACTATGTTTGATGTTTTTTCTGTATTCTTATGACATAGCAAGGTTGCTGTCAACTATATTGTTATTCAAAAGATCCTGTTATGAATTCAATGAATCTACCTCTCAATTTACATTCTCATGTTATATAATCAAGCTGGGCAAGTTGAGGGCTTCTTCCTCTTGCCTGAAATTCTGTTTTTTCCATGAGTAGATAGTCATGACTATGGGGCTATCTGTTATGTCGAGCCATGGGTTGTATATAATAAGAATTTTTTGTGTTCCTTCAGGGCTCGAGAAGCGTTGAGACAGTGTCTTCCCGACCAGCTGAAGGATAGCACGTTCGCGACATGTCTCAAGGACGACAACTCCACCAAGCGCTGGCTCGCCCAACTCCTCAAGAACCTGGAGACGGCCGGGGTGCCCGACCCCCGCGGAATACCCCTGCCCCCGCAGTGAAACACTACGACCCCACAGGAACCAACAGTCAAACCTGCCACAAGTCCCCACTGAGAGGAGGACCTGCCACAAGTCCCTACCACTGAGAGGAGGACCTACTACTCATTGTCATCTGCTGTTTTTTGCTGAAATGAGGTGCGATTTTCAGCAGGTGCAATTATGGGACCGGTACTTAACGGCAGGTGGCCTTCTATAAGCAGGGCTCGAAATTAAGATCTTATCCAGGGAGCCAAATTGCATCTTCTAAAGCTACCTAGAGATGTTGTGTATGGAAAGTAGTACATCTTTGGGCTCCCTGCAGAAATTTGAGAGAGCCGCAGGAGAATTCAAGGGAGCTCCCGGCACCCCTTAATTTCGAGCCCTGCACAAGGGTTTCTTACCTAGTACACAGGTGAATCGGACTGTGAAAAGCAACAGTTGTACAACATACAGTTTTTGAACTCATGAAACGGACACCTGGTGAAACTATGGAAACTGATCTGAAAAGAGTTTGTAATGAATCCTAGGATGGCCAGTCTCTTCTGTATTAATGTGAAACTGGATCTTAGCCAGGATTTTAAAAAAAATGCCTGTCTGAAACAGCGATCACAAAATATTGGCCTGTCCAGATTTAGCTACTCCGCTTCTTCAATGCGTTTACCGACTACATGCAATGATCTTTTGTGTAAGACGGTTTACAAAAAAATGGAATTGTTTTTGGAAAGGACTACAAATGATTTTGTATGACAATGGTGCAGTCAGTACAGACACACAAACACACACGCGTGCGCACACACAATGGGACAGCAGGGTTTAGCAAAGCTTTGGCTTAGAGATCTTGGATGGAGTATGGCGGTTTGGGAAAACCAAAGTCCTGTGCTCTCCCCGAGTGTTTTTTAAGCAAATCGTTAGAGCTGCACTCACCACTCACAAACTCGAGTGGCTCGAGGCCGATCGAGCACTGGGGTAGGCTCACCGAGCTCCAGCTGAAGTGATCAACTCATGAGCTTGTCTATGTTGGAAACATAAACGTAACACAGAGAGCACCTGACACACCTTACAACTGTCCTGTCTTGTTTACAATCTCCAATGTATAAAAGCAGTATTGAGTGTTATACTGACCTTTGTACCTTGTCAGCACATTTTAAAATGAAAAAAAAACATGTCAACGTTAATAAATCATCAAAAAGTAGGTATTTATGAATAAACATTGAACCTTACATTTGTGTTGTGTAGTACTGTAGTTAATGTTGGGAATCACCCCTCATTACAAAGACTGATCATCAGTTGGTCAGGTTGTTCGATGATCAGTTTTTAATCAGACGTTTTTGCGCGAACTTGTAGGGACACCAGCTATCAATGATCAATGCTTATCACTTACTTAAAGATTGATGGTAGATAGGAAGTATATGCTGTAGTGAAACAAGACATAAGCCTAATTTTTTAAGTAGTTTGTAAATCTATCTTCTTGTCTTAGAAATGTGGAAATTACTTCATTTGTAGATACTAGGTAGCGACATGCTGCATCTCCCTATGGTGTCATGATCGATCATCAAAAGTGGAGATGATCACTTTGAAAGTATCCTAAACAGGGTCTTAGCCAGGATTTCAAAAATGCCTGTCCAAAACAGCAATTTCAAAATTTCTGTCCGTCCAGACTTAGCTACTAATCTACTTCAAATCCTTATACCAGCTACTAATAATTGCCTAGTGTGTCATACAGGGCAATTTACACTTCAGCTATGTCCTAGAAGATGGTTTGTTAGGACAATATTTGGTTATTACATCCAGAAAGTCAAAATTGAAAAATCATCAGAAAACTTTGCCTGTCCAAACAGGAGGTTTTTAGGAAACTACCTGTCCAAAAGACAGGTAGGACAGGTCCTGGCTAAGTCCCTGAATTCCTAAATGACAACTGATCATCATAATCGCAGACCCCAGAAAGTGAGATCTCTGATTAATTGATTAATTGGAACATCACTAGTAGTAGTGCTGTTTATTCATTGACCATCTACAGGGCTCGACGTTAAGGCTAGCCCTGTAGCCCCGGGCTAGTTATTGAAAGTCAGGGCTAGTAAAGTCTACCTGTGAGTAGCCCTGAGGGGCTAGATAAAATTAGAATATCAGCGCTTAAAAAATTATGAAGCCCACCTTTGGCTCTGCATACCTGAATGATAATTTAACTCAATTTAACAAAATACACTGTATTCTTTTCATGTTATCAACAGAGGCCATGATATCAACAGAGGTCACTAAATATTTCAAAAGAGTTTTCATTAATACCAGGGCTAGCAAAAATATATCAGGGCTAGTAAAAGTTTCGGTAACTAGCCCTGCTGGGCTTATGAAGTTTTTTCTTAATGTTGAGCCCTGATCTAATTAATCCATTTATGCCAAAAGCAGCCTGACAATTTTAATGAAATCTTGATGGGAAAATATTTGAAGGAGAAATATTATTACCAACCACTCTCCTTCAAATATTTTTTGAATTCATCCTCATTAAAAAGTTATTATCAAACGTTTAGAGAACATTTCATTTTTAAAGTTTTTTTTCCAATAAAGGTATCTTTCCGAATCATGTCACCAAAACTTAGTCAGTAAATGAACTCCTATTTAGTTTTTTTTTTTTTTTGTAAAATTGGTGTCATGGACTTACTATCAGTTAACCCTTATTATGCTAAGGTTATTTTTGTCCAATGTACAAGAATGCAAAAAATCGTGAAAATCATCATGACCAAGTCATGTGGGTATTCATAGGAAATCCCTCTCTGAGAATTCTCATATGAGTACCCATGTGCCAGGGTTTGAGCCATTTTCCAGATCTTTTGCATCATTTTGTATTGGGCAAATTAGCCAGCAGCAGCATAAGGGTTAAGGAACATCTTTGTTGCATCAGTTCTCCACCAGTACAGTGTTAAATGGGAATATAGCCTTAATAAGGTACCGTTTACTTCCGAATAACCGCACTGACCCCCAAATAAGCGCACCTCTCTGTTTTTCTGAAAAAAAATGGTAGAGGCAAGCCTGCGGACATATTCTGGCCTTCTGAACATCCCCAACCCCTCTCTCTCTCTCTCTCTCTCTCTCTCTCTCTCTCTCTCTCTCTCTCTCTCTCTTTATATATATATATATATATCATATGATCACTAAAATGATGCTTTTTGAGTCACCTTGGAATAAGGGGGGAGGGGATACCCTCACCTCTACGGGCATCGAGGCATATCCTTATCTAGACAGATAAAGTCAAGAGGCATATTCCACTAACAGGATACACTACTAGATTTAAACATTCAGAAAACCTCACTTACTTCAGACTCGCCTACCGTTGATTTTTGCATATCCCAGGCAAGAGCACTGGTCCTAAATCATTCCTATGTACTTAAATGTTAATAACATAACTCCGATTTCCATCACCTTCGACACTTTGGCTTGGTGCCCAATTTGTCCAAGGAAAACCAGGTTTTCTGAATATTCACAGGTTTTTCCAGTCTCCTGGCCATATTCATTGACAAGGAACCCCAGCTGCTTTCCTTCAGCTTAATCCTTTTGCTGCTGGTGGCAAGTTTGGCCAATACAAAATGATGCTAAAATCCTGAAAAATTATTGAAACATGGGCAAATGGGTACTCATTTGAGATCACTAAGCGAGAGCTATATAATGAATACCAACATGACAGGGTTTAGATGGTTTTCCAAGATCTTTGCATCCTTGTGCTTAGGACGAAAGTAGCCTCAGCATTGGAAGGGTTAAACATCATCTCTGGTCTAAAGAAACATGCAGCAAAGTATAATGGAAAGGATGAGAAATATGAGGAAGAGAAGGCGATCCAGGACCGTACATATCAAAGACCATTCATTGACAGGTACCATGCAAGCAGCATGACCCTGCACTGTCATTGCTGCTGCTGCCACCTGCTGGCTCGTTGCTGAACGACTCCCCAGGGACCTGTACATAGGACATCCCGATATCGCCTGTAGGGGCCATTGGCTGGCAGGGGGAGGCTGAGCACACGCACACAACCTTTCCAAGAACCGTCAGGAAAATCTGTAAGAAAAGAGTGTCAAACGTAGTAGTAGTAGTAGCTACTTGGAGGAGGAGGAGCAGCAGTAGTAGTAGTAGTAGTAGTAGTAGTAATAATAGTGGTAGTGGTAGTAGTAGTAGTAGTAGCTACTTGGAGGAGGAGCAGTAGTAGTAATAGTAGTAGTAGTAATAATAGTAGTGGTAGTAGTAGTAGTGGGAGGAGGAGGAGTAGTAGTAATTCACCATTACAAATTGTCTTTAGAAACTATACGAAGCATTACACACTACCTTGCAACTAAGGTCACTTCAGTCAAAATCCACACTAATGTCAATTTTTCTTCGTCTAAGATACAACTAAAATAGCCATTGACTTCATACTATCAAATGTCTCAATTTTCCCCGGCAATTTTCTCATTTGGCAGCCGCTATAGAATGACGAGAACAACTTCTTCAGTAATAACTACCAGCTCTTAAACCAATTAACTGTGGTGCAGATGCAAACGGCATCTTTCTAGACGCATTGTTCATACCCGAGAGGCGCGTAGCGCCGAAAAATTGTAACGTTTGCAAACATTTGATATTGAACGCCTCCACAGCCAGTTCGTATAGTAAGGAAAATTTGACGGCGATGCAACAAAGTTAACGACATGTAAAGGCGTATATGTAGAATTACTATTGTTTCTTTATTTGCAAAGAGATTAGGTTGGTAGATCAAAAACAAATTTTCAGCTGTTTTGGCGCTCGTAATAGCTTTTTAACGACAACTCAGCGATCTTCTGCCGGTTGTAGCCATCCTATGACATGACAAGGGTGGGAGATCAAATTCATTTTGGAACCGTATATAAATTTAGGGGGTAATTGATGAAAGTGGCCTAGTAGTAAATAACAAGTTTTTTCTCGGAATGTTTGGCACGATCCCAAAAAGAGTTACGGGAAATCATGAATAGAACTATTTTCATACAGTTCAGAAGCCTACAAGGCGCAATAGCCTAAATAGTAGCGCACTGGTCTAGTAGTCCAAGAGGCGCAGGATCAAACCCATAAGATCGTTACTTCTGGCAATTTATTTCTAGCTGCCCATTAATTCGGGTAGAACTTTTCCTACTGAAATAAAGGTTACTTAAAGGGCAAATGCACCATCATAAAGAGTTAGGTTCAAAATGATCTTATACATGTCTTATACATGTCATCTTTCAAATAAGACCTCCCCCAAACCTGTCCTCTTCAGCACTACTCAGTTATAGCTTACAGAAGTTCAGCAAGCAACAGTCCTGAGGCAGCCATAGAGGGCCTCCATGCATCCCAAGATGCACTCTGTTTTTTGCATCTTCTAAGCACCAGCCTGTGTCACCAGTGCTTAAGAGATAGCAGTAGCAGGGAAGCCTGGCTTTCCCTTTCTTGCTAATTTTTATTCCTGGCTCATCCCTGATAACAATTTTTTGAAGCAAATAAAACTTTAAGAAGTAAAACTTACATAGTATGGCAGAATTTAGCTATTCAGGAATTTGGAGGAATGGAAATATCAGGGAACTTCCCCCTTAGACCCACATGATTCTTTACTCAATGGTGCCAGGTTCTTTACTCAAAGATAGCATCTTGACGCAAATGTTCATCCCCCTCGGCGTGCAGCACCGCAAAAGTGAAACGGAGACAAGTGTAACTTATTGAACCTCAGAATAGCAAGTTCATAGTAAAGGCAAAATCGGTATGCGATGCCACAAAGTTAACGACATGTAAAGGCGTATTGATAGAATTACTTTTGTTCATTTATTTGAAAAGGCATTAGATTAATAGATCAAAAACAAATTTTCAGCTACTTTGGCGCTCCTTATTGGGTTCTAACGTCATTCGGGTGATGTCGAGCATGTTTGCAGTAGTTAGACAACAGGCGCCATATTTGATTTGGATATTTATGGGTTCGTATGATGAAGGTAGGTCATAATCAGTTTCTGGTCGTATGTAAATATGTGGGCTCATTGATAAAAGTGGCCTAGCGGTCCTGTTCAAAGATTTACTCCGGTTGTCAGTCACGTAAATGACAAGACTAAACTCGGAATGCTAGGAACGATCCCAAATAGAGTTACGGAATTTCATCAATATAGTTCTCTTTTCAAACGATACTATTAGGCTGGCGGCCAGGGACCAAATTTTAGAAATTTAATGCGCTGAGAGTCATACAGCCACAACATACCTCATTTGAAAGCTTGGAAGGTCTACTTTAAGATGAGGTATGTTGTGGTGGTCAAATGTGGTCACGTTTTTCTGAAATTTGAGTTGAATTTCATATAGTTATAAAAAAATGAGCAAAAATATGAAAATCTAAAAGTGAGCCTGACCGGTCATTTTTTTTCAAATCTGAACCCCACTTGGTGTGGTCCTCTCAGGTATGTATACAAACAACATGCAGTAATATAATTACTTAGCCATTGCTTTATTTGCAGATTTTGCCATTTTGTAAGAAAAAATACACTGTTTTTCGAAATTATTTTTAAGTAAGTTCCTATTGCTTATCATATAAGAACTTCCTATCACTGAAAAGCATCACATCACATATTCTTGTGTTTCTACATGATTCCTTTTATATTTAGTACCAAAATTGATACTTTTGCTTGACTAAAGCCAGAGCAGTAAGACTTTGTCTACCCCTACCCCTATTATTGAAATATTGCCGAAAATACTAAAAATGCCTAAAATATTCTGCTATAAATTAAAAAACATTGAATACCCTCCAGTTACCACCTTGGCTGTTAGATTTACATTTAAGCAATAAATTACTGAAGAATTAGGAACCTTACAACATATTTCAGTGTAATAAGGTATACTGGAAGATGCGTACCCAAACGAAAAGGATGTGTTGAGGAACATGTGTGCACCAGGTAGGCAACACCTGTTCCACACCCAAAACGCACTGGATTGATGGGCTACAAGGTATGAGCAAGTATGAGCGATGGGCAAGTGATGGGGAATGAAATGAGTAACTGATGAGCAGTTGAGGGGAGTATGAGGACAATGATCTTTTGGTTGAGCGAAGTATGAGATTAGGACTTTATCTTATTTGGTAGGTGAGCATAGTATGAGATTGAGACTTTGTCAGTTTTGTAGGTTGAGCTGAGTATGAGATTCAATACTTAGTCATATTTGGTGGTTGAGCATAGTATGAGATTGGGACTTCGTCAGTTTTGTAGGTTGAGCAAGGTATGAGATCTGGACTCAAACATATTTGGTGAGTGAGCAAAGAATGAGATTGGGACTTAGTCAGTTTTGTAGGTTGAGCTGAGTACAGGGCCTCCCTCTAACACTAAGTGTAGACCCCACATATTCTCCAAACGTGAAAGACGGGATTTTGACATCTGCTCTTCAAAAATGTGAGATTTTTCATTTTCCCTTCTGAGCTCTTTTCCAAATATGTATAGGAAAGTTAGATGAACATATATAGAATAGACAGGAAAGCATTTAATGAAGAATTGATTACTTAAATGTTTTTTTGAGCTCATGAATGTCAATTATTCATCAAACCACATATAGATGGCATCAAAATGTCCTTATGTTTTATTTATATATGTTATGTTTTTTATATATATATATGTTATATATATATATATATATATAAATATATATATATATTTATATATAAATAAATATATATATATATATATATATATATATATATATATATATATATAATATATATATATATATATATATATATAAAGAGAGAGAGATTACATTGAAATCATGCATGCGTGCAATGAGGAAAATGACAGATGTGGAACATGTGTTGCTCAACCACTCCAATGAGGAAAGATGCTCATGCAATCCAAGAGATGAGCAACTGAACACCTGGGGCCCATGTGTCGCTCAACTATTTCACTGATGAAAAAATTTCTTTTTAAATAAAAAATGAGCTACACGATAGCTGTTGCACATGTGTTGCTCAACTATTGATAAAATTCCTATGGAAGTGTTAAACATGTGTTGCTCACTCATTAGCATATTTCGGCTTATTAGCATGCGAAAATAAAACAGCTGCTGCTCAACTGACGAACATATGAGGAGCAGCTGTTCCTCCCTGTATGAGATTCCTATCCTTTTTTTTGTTTGGGTATAAACCATATTTAGTTGACAATGACAGTTACACTGGTCAAGTGGGATTCTCCTTTCCACACTATTTAATAAGTACAATGAGGAAAATATAAATGCTGGAAGGAAATTAGTTATACCAACTAATTGGGCCTGTACCTGGTAACATCTTCGCTGTCAGCTTAGTTGATTCAGAACAGGAATGGCACTAAGTTCAGACAGTTTTGCGTTCCAGGATTTCATAATTCATCTTCTTCATCCACACCATCATATGAAGTAATGGTATTGCAGCAATCATCACTTGCAGAGCATGACCATAGTTCAGTACATGGCAAGTTTTGTTGATGGCACGTTCAGCATGTTGAACATACTTTCTTTCCCCTGCATCTGCAAATGAGGTCTTGGAGTACTTCCTATACCATTGGGCCTTCATAGAATACTGGCGCTACCATTCGCTCATCCTTCCTCCATCCATGATCCTAAGGAGATCCAGTGTCTTGCATTGCTTTGTGGGATGTCATCCAACTTTTTGTCTGCCAAGAAGCTCTCCTGACATGCTGTGTGAAACTGGCCTCACAAGGTGGGAGCTTAATTAAGCTGGCATTCTTCTTTGAGGCTAATTTGACCCTACGATTGTTCAAGTTTTGAATGGCATCTGTGCACTTTGCCTTTGGATCATACAAGGCTGAAGTGAGCTTTCGTGCTGCTTGAAGGGCTGATGCATCATCTTCACTGTTCAGAGTGAGGAGATCAGGGAAATCATCAGGATGGTCATAAATTGCCTTGAATACTGACTTTTTGCCTATTCCGAACAAAGCTGAAGTTGAATCACAACCTGTGGGAGCATGTACAGCAGGCAGGCTACTGCTGAATGTTGGAGAAACAGAATGACAGATAGAGAGCACTGCGATGAATAGACGAAAGTCTGAAGTGCTTGTGATTACACCTGTCTGGATCCACAGTTCTTCAGTACTCTGCAGTTTCGGAAAGTAGTGGACTGTGAGCACTAACACATCTGTGTCAGGAGATCGAATGATGATGCGCCCTGCAGTTTGTGCCGATTCGAACACCTGATCAGCCATTACTGCATGTAGTATCATACGAGTATCTGCTTCCTCTTGGTTACTACACAGTTTGTGCATATCTGATATGCCTTGTTGGCCTCAGACAAATTGCTTTCATAGGATCGGACAGCCCACCAGCAATAATAAGAGTCCAGTCATCCTCCAGGGACAGCTTTGCAGAGATCGTCTGTATCACATACTCACACAGAAAGTTTCTATTCTCCGATTTCAAAGTCAACACTGAAGACATTCACAAACTTGAGCAAGAAGACCAAGATGAAATTTCATGGTGGAAAGGCTACCACAGTACAATTGAATATTAGCCCAGAGCTTGTATTTCGGCGTGCTCTGACTCTTGCCAAGAGCAGAGATTGTGTAACACTTTATACTGTACTAGGCTACCCCATAGGTCCTGTGCCTACTGCATTGTTCCATGAAGATGGGACCATGAGAAAAACCTCTAAAGCAGATTTAGGCCACAAGACAAGTGGAGTTACCTCAATATGACACATCCAAGACTGTTGTAATAAAGGACGCGATGGCATCTTCTTGCAATCCCTCGTGAACTTTCTGTGTGAGTATGTGATACAGACGATCTCTGCAAAGCTGTCCCTGGAGGATGACTGGACTCTTATTATTGCTGGTGGGCTGTCCGATCCTACGAAAGCAATTTGTCTGAGGCCAACAAGGCATATCAGATATGCACCAACTGTGTAGTAACCACGAGGAAGCAGATACTCGTATGATACTACATGCAGTAATGGCTGATCAGGTGTTCGAATCGGCACAAACTGCAGGGCGCATCATCATTCGGTCTCCAGACACAGATGTGTTAGTGCTCACAGTCCACTACTTTCCGAAACTGAAGAGTACTGAGGAACTGTGGATTCAGACAGGTGTAATCACATGCACTTCAGACCTTCGTTGATATAATGCAGTGCTCTCTATCTGTCATTCTGTTTCATTAACATTCAGCAGTATCCTGCCTGCTGTACATGCTCTCAAAGGTTGTGATTTAACTTCAGCTTTGTTCAGAATAGGCAAAAAGTCAGTATTCAAGGCAATTTATGACCATCTGGACAATTTCTCTGATCTCCTCACCCTGAACAGTGAAGATGATGCATGAGCCCTTCAAGCAGCACGAAAGCTCACTTCAGCCTTGTATGATCCAAAGGCAAAGCGCACAGATGCCATTCAAAACTTGAAAAATCTTAGGGTCAAATTAGCCTCAAAGAAGAATGCCAGCTTAATTAAGCTCCCACCTTGTGAGGCCAGTTTCACACAGCATGTCAGGAGAGCTTCTTGGCAGACAAAAAGTTGGATGACATACCACATAGCAATGCAAGACACTGGATCTCCTTAGGATCATGGATGGAGGAAGGATGAGCGAATGGTAGCGCCAGTATTCTATGAAGGCCCAATGGTATAGGAAGTACTCCAAGACCTCATTTGCAGATGCAGGGGAAAGAAAGTATGTTCAACATGCTGAACGTGCCATCAACAAAACTTGCCATGTACTGAACTATGTTCATGCTCTGCAAGTGATGATTGCTGCAATACCATTACTTCATATGATGGTGTGGATGAAGAAGATGAATTATGAAATCCTGGAACGCAAAACTGTCTGAACTTAGTGCCATTCCTGTTCTGAATCAACTAAGCTGACAGCGAAGATTTGTTACCAGGTACAGGCCCAATTAGTTGGTATAACTAATTTCCTTCCAGCATTTATATTTTCCTCATTGTACTTATTAAATAGTGTGGAAAGGAGAATCCCACTTGACCAGTGTAACTGTCATTGTCAACTAAATATGGTTTATACGCATCTTCCAGTATACCTTATTACACTGAAATATGTTGTAAGGTTCCTAATTCTTCAGTAATTTATTGCTTAAATGTAAATCTAGCAGCCAAGGTGGTAACTGGAGGGTATTCAATGTTTTTTAATTTATAGCAGAATATTTTAGGCATTTTTAGTATTTTCGGCAATATTTCAATAATAGGGGTAGGGGTAGACAAAGTCTTACTGCTCTGGCTTTAGTCAAGCAAAAGTATCAATTTTGGTACTAAATATAAAAGGAATCATGTAGAAACACAAGAATATGTGATGTGATGCTTTTCAGTGATAGGAAGTTCTTATATGATAAGCAATAGGAACTTACTTAAAAATAATTTCGAAAAACAGTGTATTTTTTCTTACAAAATGGCAAAATCTGCAAATAAAGCAATGGATAAGTAATTATATTACTGCATGTTGTTTGTATACATACCTGAGAGGACCACACCAAGTGGGGTTCAGATTGGAAAAAAAATGACCGGTCAGGCTCACTTTTAGATTTTCATATTTTTGCTCATTTTTTTATAACTACATGAAATTTAACTCAAATTTCAGAAAAACGTGACCACATTTGACCACCACAACATACCTCATCTTAAAGTAGACCTTTCAAGCTTTCAAATGAGGTATGTTGTGGCTGTATGACTCTCAGCGCATTAAACTTCTTATTTTAGGCCCTTTTTCCAGATCTGCCGCAGGCCTATATAGGACATAGCGTTCCATGGCCTAATGGCTTGACCGTTTGCCTGCGAGTCGTGGGGTTGCGGGATCGATTCCGACTGCCCCTGTCTCTCAAACTTTGTTCTACCTGCCCAGTGCTTCGTGTGGCACTTAGAAATAGTTCCTACTATAAATAACGGTTGCTTTCTTTATATTTTACTTTACTTTATTAAAATGAATTGTTTGTCAATTCCGCTGATCCCAGAGAGAACGTCTGTCTGAATTGCCGTTCGCCATAAGGGCCGATGACTTTATGTTGGGCCTTGACTTAATACGATCTTTTATCTTTTGAGTTATAATAAACATTTCCACAGTTGTGAAGTTGGGAATTTCTTCGAGAAAATCTATAGTTTAATGGATGTAAGTAATGCCTAGCCTTCATATAAAAATTGAGCACTGTGAAGTTTAATGGGTGTAAGTATTAATTTATATCTGTTGATGAAGGAAATGTTCCATTAAGTTCCCTATGACGTTGGTATTGTCACTTGCATGCACACTTGCTGCACATGACTATTACTTTATGCAACTCCCACCCATTTCCCTTCTATCTCCCCTTTCACACGTCCCTACGTGCTGATCTGTGCCCTATCCATATACCTTCCACCTGTACTTTGGGCTTAGATCTGTGCGCCGGCCACTCATATTTTTGGGTGCACGGATCCTTACTACATCGATAACATTTACTCCTCCTGCGGCCTTAAGCGCCCTGCCGCAACACTTGCCTTCCCCCTTCTCTGTAATTGTACTGTCCTCCCAGTACCTCTTTCAACGGGGCCCTATCTGGATAACAGGAATTGAAGCAATACACATACTAGTACTTGAATAAGTCCTACACTATTCCCATGAGTGACTGCTAACTGACACAAGTGTTGCAATTTCCTGTAAGTGATTAGCACTAACTGATTTCATAGCAATTAGGAAGTAATGGTTTCTACCCAACAATAAGCTACAAATCAAAGACAAACTACATAGTATAACTTCCAAGGATTGTTGGATTATACAATAGGAAATTGAAGAAGTTCAATCTTTGGAAATTGTGACAACTCACTGAAAATGAATGAAATGAAAATCTAAGCAGGAAAGAGGAGCCCAGCCCCCTATTACTGCTATCTCTTAAGCACTGATGACACGGTAGAGGATCTATCCGCGCAGTCGAAATATGGATGACGTCATGGAAACTTGTGAGTGGAATCCCCTTGCATAATTAAAATGCCACGTGACGGGGAAACACCTCCACGAGCGCACGCGGCGGTGAAGGCCCCAACGGCTAGTTGGTTTGCGAGGGAAAGCCGAAAGGGTCACACATTTGATCTAGATAGGTTCCGTTCGGACCGACCCTACAACTTTATATCAAACGTGTGTGTGTGTATGTGTGAATGTATGTGAATGTATATACGTATGTATGTAAGTATATATATATATATATATATATATGTATATATATATATATATATATATATATATATATATATATATATATATATATATATATATATATATACATAGAGTTTTATATAAATATATATTTATATATATGTATATATATATATAAATATATATATAAATATAAGTATATATATACATGTATATATAAATATATATATATATATATATATATAAATATATATATATTTATATATCAATATATATATATATATATATATATATATATATCTATATTAATGAATATATATATATATATGTAAATATATACATATATAAATATAAATATATAAATATTTATTTATACATTTGTATATATATACATATATTTGCATATATATACATATACATATATATATATAAATATATATATGTATATATATATATATATATGAATATATATATATATATATATACATGTGTGTGTAAATATATATATATATATATAAATATATATATATATATACAAATATTTACATATATATATATATATATACAAATATTTACATATATATATATATGAATATATATATACTATATATATACATATATATTTATATATATATATAAATATATATGTATATATATATTATACATAAATATATATA